>NJFT01000184.1:0-81144 GCA_002221725.1 Scedosporium boydii
CAAGAAAACAGATATAATATGGATGAAACAGGAATAATGGAAGGCCATGTCGGTAATGGCCTTGTTCTGGGAAGTGCTGAAAAGCGCTCAATCCAAAAGAAACAGCCTGGTTCCCGGCTATGGACTTCATTTATCGAGTGTGTCTCAGCTACTGGCCGGGCTCTTCCTCCATTGGTTATTTTCAAAGGAAAATCAGTCCAACAGCAGTGGTTTCCATTGGATTTAGCTTCTTTTAAGGACTGGCACTTCACAGCAACTGATAATGGCTGGACAACCAATGATACTGCTCTGGAATAGCTTGAAAAGGTCTTCATTCCTTATACCAAGCCAGCCAACCCTCGGGAGGCCCGTCTTCTTATCTTGGACGGCCATGGAAGCCATACCACAGATGAATTCATGTATAAGTGCTTCCAGCATCATATTTTCCTTCTTTTCTTGCCCCCACACACATCCCATGTCCTCCAACCATTGGACTTGGCTGTGTTTAGCCCCTTGAAGACAGCTTATCGAAAGGAGGTTGATCTTCTTGTCTTAACTACTACATCTACAGTAGTAGGGAAAAGAAACCTACTTTCCTGTTATCACAAGGCTCGAAATAGTGGGCTGATCAGCAAGAATATCAAAAGTGGGTTCATGGCATCTGGACTTTGGCCTGTGAACATGGCCAAGCCTCTTCTTAGCCCTCTTATTCTTCAAGAACCAATTCCCCCACAAGAACAGCCTTCTGGAAATGAAACTTCCATTCCACAAGCTTCACAGACATCTATTTCAACTCCCCAGCCACTTTCTACAGCTCCCCATGGTTCTGTTGTGATGTGGTCAACTCCAAAGAAGTCCAAGGACCTTCGGGAACACATATACAAATCCAACCTCATTGATCAACATACTACCACACAACGCCGGCTATTCCAAAAGGTTTTGAAAGCCTTTGATGAAAAGAATGTCCAATTGGCTACATCCCAAGCAAGGGTTCAGGCTCTAGAAAGCCAGATTGCAGCAATGAAGCCCAAGAAAAGGAAGAGGGTTGAAACAAGTCCCAATTCGAAGTTTGCCACTATTGGGGATATACAGAGGGCGATGGGAAATGATTTGGAAGAAGAAATCATTTCCATTGGAAGCAGCGATAGTGAAAGTGATAGTTCAGCAGCTTCATGTATTGAAGTAAGGCGAAATGTGGAAGAAATAGAAGATGGAAGATGATAGTGGCTATTTGGGCTGTTGGAATTTGGGGTGGCCGAAAGTGGGGGGTGGCCGCAAGTGGGGGGTCCAACTTATTGTAATAAAACGATATCAATGTTAGCCTGGGGGGATTGGTTGCGAAACGCCGGGAGGGGTGGTTCCCAGGTAGTCATACTAGATGTAGCCTTCCGTTGACAAAGAGAGTATGCCTCGGGCCGTCGACACAACCCTCCGGGCTGAAGGCGGCTATCAGGGCCTCATCTCCATGGGCGTGAGCTATCCAACTGCGCAGTTGTTGGAACCGATCACCATTATCCTGCCCATACATGGCCTAGTACCGCAGGTTTTCAAAAGATCAGAAACAGGTATTTCTAACGACCTAACTGGTGAACGGAAGAGGGCTTACCTCGTATAGACTGAAAAGCCTGGCGGCGGAAAGTAACCCATCCGAGCTCTGCATCGTCGACATTCTTCGCAACACCAAAGACGACTCGTTGAGGGCCTCGCCATACAACCTCAGACTTTCTTCCCTGAGTTGACTGTCGTCATGGACCTTCCCGATTGTGGAGAGGGAGATCGCAAGGGTCGCCTTCCGAAGAACAGCTTCTGAGGGACAAAGATCGCGGATGCTATCTATCCAGGTGCAACCAAGGGAGCGCCGCACCGACTTTTCGGTAATAAAGCCCGCGCTAGGAAGGTACATTTCCCAAAACATACCTAGATACCTGTTGTGATACGCCGACCGGGCCAATGGCTCATGACGCACCACACCAGATGGGGAAGTGCCAATATTAGGGCCAAAACTAGGTTGCGGTTGGGTCATTCTTCCGCCGCTCCTACTTGTCCCAGGAGTACGTACTTGCACAAACTTGTGTACCTTTGCATAGCCGCCGCAGGGAATACACGCTTTGCGGCACCGCCCACAAGCCGGTCGCTGGAAATCGCACTGCATAGGCGCGCCCCATCAGATTAGTCAATGTCCCACCGGCGCTGGGGAAGCAGCAGGCGCGGTTGGGCATCAGAGTGTATCGACATACCCCTTTCTTTCGTTTTCGGCATGTCAGGCACGCCTGGGAGCGGGGAACACCACCCATGTCAACACTCGCCTGTCTGGGAAGTTTAGGAATAAACAGGGGAAGGGAAAGATTCTTTCCTCCCCTTTTCGCGATAGTGGCTGATGGAAAAGAGAATAAAAAAAAGTCAGGACGCGTTGCCGATGCGAAGCACACGGGCTTGAGTTCCATGTGCGGTTCCATACATGAAGGGAGAGGGGAGAGGAGCCCAAAATCCTAGTCTTGCCGGCCTGCAGTCTGAAGCAACTAGGCCGAAACGGGCTGCATACTGCGCGGGTTGCATGCACGGCCATTGCACCGGATACAGATATGTAGGGTCAGGGTGCGTTAGAAACTGGGTCCTTCTTTTCTGTAATTGATGCAAGTCGCGGAGATTGCTGCTTCTTAAATCTTAGGGTGATGGTCAAGGAGCCGGCTGACAGTAGCAGTTCAAATCGAGGTCTAGGCACCAGTTCACGACCATTATAAAAACCCTCGAAGAACCCTATATTTTGTTAAAAATCATGACTAAGATAAGTTCAATCAAACAGACCAGAGGAGCAGCCCCTTGCGCGCTCAGACAACTTCTTCATACATTCTTTCAATAAGTCAAGATGGTTCGTCTCCTGGGCATCGCATCTATCCTCTTTGTCGCCATGCAAACTCAAGGTACCTCTGCCTCATCCCGCTCGCACAAACGCGCCGCTAGTCACGAGCATCAGCAATCCGTCATATCCAACTACCTCAAACTCTGGAACGGCGACAGCTCGGTTGTAGACTCTGTTCTTTCTCCCAGGTTATCTCTCCACGCCGACCAGTTTCCCTCACCAACCGGAGAGGGAAGCGTCCCCATTGAGGTCGACAGCTCTGAAGAGTTTCTGGCTTTTGTTCAAAGATCTCGGACCGGTTGGGAAAAGTACAATTTTGAGGTATACAAGTCTGCGGCCCAGGGCAACAACATCGCTATCCGATGGCGACTTGAGGCGGTGATGGGCGCAAATTTCACGCTCGTTCCCAGGTATGTTTTAAAGATTAACAGAGTGGTTAGAGTTATTGAATGTTCAGAGGGACTTACATTTTATGCATTATATAGTCCCCTTAAACCCGGTGACCCTGTCACTTACAACGGCACGGATTTCCTCGTACTGAACAAGTGTACCGGATTAGTGGAGGAGATACACATGGCACAAGATATCATCACATTTTTCAATGCCCTTGGTTTGACCGCCATCACCGTTTGACGGACTCATGGGATAGTCGCAGCTCGTAGCAAGTCATGGCGTTGACAAACAGAGGACGGTGGGTGTCTTTTCAACTGTCCGCGTACATGCAATATCTAGGTAGAAACTTTACCCTTCGAGAATTCACGCCATTTACTTCCCCTCCTTCAAAATTTACTGATCGAAGCTAGGGCCCCCTGGTCGTGAATTTTGCTGTGAGGTAGAGACATCAATTGTAAGGTCAGGCCCTGCCCTAGACTCCTAGGAGGTGCTCGGTGATTTAGCGTACCCCGATGGCTCCAAAAATGAACTATCCCCGTCGCGTTCTTGGCATGTATTATCCTCATATATCCTATGGAGCAAGGGACTTTCTCGAGACACGACTTTTCTATCATGCCCGTCGATGTTTTATAGAAACTCCGTCAGGGGTGAGGTCGAGAGGCATGTATCGTTTCAATGAGGACGCATGAAGACCCTCTCGGTGATCCCGGGCGCGCACACAGGAGGCTCTGGACCTGTTCTTTGCAGGAGCCAAGTATAACACCTACTATTATTATGGGGCTACGGAGTATCAATATTGTCAATATTGATGAAAACGGGTCAGCGATGAAAAGGAGGTCATGATTACTGCCTTTTAAGCCATTGTACTGCTTTATTTGTTTAGTACCTGGCCAACACATGTTCTGTTATATGCGTTTTCATCCGGGTACCCAGTTTTATTATATTAGATAGTAATTAGTCTATTAGGCGGAGAGTTGAACCGCTGCTATACAAGCCATTCACCGTATTACCTGCATCGGCAGATTTGCTATGACATGACATGAGCTCTAGACGAGCCCAATAACCCCGCCTCGATGATTCCTTGTTCCTGCGTTTTTTGAAATAATGAGTCCCTCGGTTTATAAAGTCGAAGGATTTTTCCGGCAAACCCTTATGTTCTGGCATGGGACATCATCTCTCCTCTCTACCCTTTCAGGAATCGCTCAGTCACCATGGTCAAGTATTCTGGAAAATTCTTGCTAGTCTTTCTTGCTCCATCACTAGCGGCAGCTATTCCCGCGCCTTTACTACGAGCAAGAGTCGTCACTAGCCAGGCTGAGCTCAAAGACTCATACGATTACATAGTGATTGGTGGTGGTACAGCCGGTCTAACTATCGCGGACCGACTTTCAGAGTCATGCAAACGTCGGTTAGCACAACAAGCCGAATTATGTGTAGAAGCTAACTTTGGGCCGTGCAGACGATGTCCTGGTCATTGAGCATGGAGATTTCTGTAAGTCCGTGATGTGGTGTGCATATGCTTGGGCCGCACCTGGTTGGAGCTCTAACATGATACCAAGACGACGCCGCCAATCCCGGGGCCAACCGAGGGACTCGCCAATACAGCATACGATCAGTACCCCAACGGGGGCTCAACAACCGGACAACCACCGTGAGCATGGGATTTTGCGTAGGTGGAAGTTCCGCAGTCAACGGAATGGCAGTCATGCGAGGTACAAAAGCGGACTACAGCATCTGGGCTGAGCTTGGCAATGAAGGATCTACCTGGGACTGGGATGGGATGCTCCCATACTTCAAAAAGGTAAGTCTATACTCGGAAGGACGGTGTTATGCACCCATCAAGACCGGAATAAGACTAATTTCCGGTAGGCCATTCACTTCGTACCTCCCGATGAGGTGTTTGCGGAGGATTTCAACATTACCTACGATATTGAGGCGGCTTGGGGCCAGGATGAGGACACTCATGTTTACGCTTCCTTTCCCGGAGGCAACGACCCAAGGATCAGTGAGTCGACGCATCCCTATTTTCGAATGGTGGATTCTAATTGTTCTTCTCAATCTTCAGAAATACACTACGAAGCACTGAAGAGCGTGCCAGGAGTAGACTTTCCAAGGGATGGCCACGCAGGTAGCCAAGGCGTATTCTGGTACCCTGTGTCAGTGGATCCGGAGACACACCAAAGATCATACTCACGAACGGGGCACTGGGACGGACTTAACAGACCAAATTACGACTTGCTCACCGCGTCTCGTGTCAACAAGATTCTGTTCGAAGAGGACGTAGCAACTAGCGTTCAGTTCGTCCCTAGGGAGGGTGGTGAAGAATCCACGGTGATAACAGCCAAGCGGGAAGTTATTCTTTCTGCCGGAAGTATCCACACACCGCAGGTTTTGCAACTGAGTGGGATCGGTCCTGCGGAGCACTTAGAGGCGGCGGGCATCGCGGTTCAGGTGGACCTTCCTGGTGTTGGTGCTAACTTTCAGGACCATCCCATCGGCCCCGGTATCTCGTTTACATGTAAGAATGGCACTCACCCCCGAATCACTGCAGGGTTGCCTATTTCTTTATCACGTACTGCTCAACTAACAGGTTTATCTAGGGGGAGAAACGCCGCAAACTCCCGAAATTAAGTCTAACCTCACCGGCGGTGTCGGTGGCGGTCAGGGTCTCGTTGCTTTTTTGGATCTCCCCATAGCCGCCCCGGACGAATTTGAGGAGATTGCGTCCCGGTACGAGTCCCTCGACCTCGCTGAGTACGTATCGCCAGATACGGCAGAGACAGTCCTCGCTGGATACCGAGCGCAGCAGGAGATTTACGCGCGGGAGATGCGCCAGAGGGGTCTGTCATTTATGAATTACATTATTGGGGGTGGTGCGAGTGGTTCACCGATCAACCTGCATATTACCTCCAGAGGTACAATTCGGCTTAACACGAGCGATCCGGAAGGAGATCCCGTAGTTGATTACCGCGCATTATCAAACCCGACGGACGTTGATCTCATGGCTGCATATCTCAAGTTCCTTCGTCGATTCTTTACCACGGGGGATCTTGAGCAGTACAACGCCACTGAAATTAGACCTGGAGCAGACATTGAGAGTCGGGAGGACTTCGAGGAATATATTCGAGGAGCATATAACCCTCAAGGATGGCATCCTGTGGGAACTGCCGCCAAGATGAGGAGAGAGCTTGGAGGTGTTGTTGATGATGAACTGCGGGTTTACGGTGTTAAGGGCCTGCGTGTTGCTGACGCAAGCATTATGCCTACGCTCATTAGTGGAACAACTCAGCTGACTGCCTATGCAATCGGCGAAAAGGTAGGTTCTAACGGGGAATTCAAAATTCAAGGTGTATTTGCTAACTGTTTCCAGGCGGCGGATCTAATCAAGTCTACTTTGGAGAAAGAAGGAGAAGGAGAAGAGGCGTGCCCTGAACTAGAGGTGGAACCGGTCGCAGGTGGAAGTGACGAAGCAAGGGGGGACGAGGGAAGCGAGGAATAAGGAGACGAGGAAGACGGAGCAGACCAAGGGGAGTGGCGGGGATGAAGAAGATGAGGAGGATGTGGAAGAAGAAGGAGAAGAGCTAATCGATGATGATGGTGATGGCGATGACGATGTGGGGGATGGATTGGGCAACGAAGGCCAAGACTAAGCGTGTCCAGACGAATATGGATGATGGGAATCTACCTCTACAGACCTTTCATGCCCCTTCATTGCCTTTCCACCAATTCCCTGGTCAGCCCTCCTTCTTGGCGATGGTTTTCGCACGTCTTGGCGGGGCCGAAGTCATCTTTACTTGGCTAGATAGGCGAAAATGTTCATTAAATCGAGCGGAATGTGGAAGCTTGCTCCCCTAGGAAATGGGAAAGGCCGGAAATAGTTACCACCCGCAGAGCTGAAACGAGAGTCTAATTTTGGGATGGTTGGGTGAAGAAAAATCTCGAAAGAGGAAAACCAAAAGAACAAGAACAGAGTCGATGCTGGGCCCTACCTTCTCGGGCCACCGTCGCTTGGAGAGACGGAAAGGGGCGCTAGCTTATCTGGCGCCCGTCAACCTCGCTGTCTCTTCAACCAATCCCAAATATGCCCCCCCGGTATCACTCCAGCCAGCCACTTAATAGACCCTCTGCTACTAGGAGCGCTTGTAGTACGTTTCCGGGTTATATGGCGGCGGCACGGCTATCATCGGAGTGCGCTCCGGACTCCGCAGAATGGGACTGCTGGAGATCGATTTTCCCGTCATCCCCTCAATAATGCTAATAACAGACGTCTCCGCAGCTTTCGGCCCAAGACCGAAAGGAATGGCCGGTGACACGTACCGGTCATAGGCCGTGCTGAAGCCAAGGGGATCGGCATTGAAGGGCGATGTCTCCCTAATTGCGTAGTCAGGCGTTTTAACGTCGGCGGCTTGCCCGATTGTAAATTGCAAACCAACATAGGCGCCTTTTTCTGTACTCATACTTCCTACGGCTTCGAAGTTTAGGGGATTCCGACCGCCGCGCCCAGCGAGTGTAAATCGCAGCAAGGCCTCAACCCCTTCGTTCTTTAAAAAATCGTCAGCAGCAGGGCACTTAGGGCTCCGTGAATTGGGGGAAACTCAGCAATCTTACAAATTTCCGGTTCTGGCCAGGGGCAAGGGTGGTCTCCTGTTTGTACCGGAAACCAAGCTGGGGGATGTCATTAGAACATATATTAATAGGAAGTCAAGATATTGCACGCGCAGTCATAAAGTTCAATTTGTCCTCTCCGATTGGGAATGTGGCTGATGCGCTTGCGCCAGCCGTTTTGGACATCTTTTCCTCTTGAATGTCAAAACCACCCTGTTCCCTTCATGTCAGTCCCTTCATGTAAAAGATCGAAACGTCTTAGGATGCATGATTCAACTGACCTCCGCCTTAAAAACCATATAGACATCAGGCACAGGTTTAATCCCGATCTGTTCTGATCGACCAATCGAGAAAGATCCCTTATGTATCAGCTTCCCGAGGTCGGGGTCAAGTTTAAGCTAAGGTTTGATGGCATTGTTAATTGTTGTTTTCTTTTTTCTCCCTATCTTGAATGTTGAAAAATGGGTATTGCTTACCTTATAATTGTCTCTGAAGTCGGCCTCAAAGCCATTCCTTTCACCCTTCAATTCATACCCTCCCGATGCACCCAAGACCGAAACACCGCCAAATTTAAACCCCGACTCCGTGGGCGGCTTTTCGTGCTCTATCGATGGCTTCGCAGGCACCATTGGTGTCCCATCTTCCTGCTTCTGCATCGGCACCGCCTGTGTACCCGTTGCGTCGCCCAGAACCACTGGATTATTTCGTGCGTAGGCATACAAGTTCGTTTCATCTGCGAGACCAAGTGGATCAGCGCTGATCCAACGCGCGAGCCACGGCGCCAAGTAGCGGGCGCCGTGGTAACTCAAGCCCGTCTCGGCATCGCGCTCGCGCTGCAGGAAGCGGTACCGTTTGGGCGGACACCAGGGGGTGTTGACGGTGGAGGTGGCAAGGTACGATGTTGCGCCAAAGGGGAAATACTCTTCATACGTGAGAATCTCGGCCGACGGGAGGAGTTCCATAGCTGACGATGATTGCTGGGGGTTAGGAAGTTGGTAGCGCAGCACTTGGTCTGTGGGAAGCAGCATGGCGACTGAGGAACTTGGTGTTGGCGAAGGGGAGGACGAAAGTGGTGGTGGAGATGGAGTGAGGCGTGTGTCGGTTATAACTGCCGATGCCGCTGCTGAAGAAGGAGAAAGGTCGCTGATGCGTAACGTCTCAATTGCTTCACTAACAGTGCGGCCATCCGCGGCATGGCGAAGATTAATCTCGTAGCCCTGGCTCAGATAAATAGTCTGCGATTTCATGGTTCCCGAGGATGTGGGAGAGCTAGGAGAGACTTGGCTGACCGATACTTTACGCACACGCTGGCCGCCCGAGTCGTACGAGTACCACGTTCTCTCGGCCGCTGTCGTCTGTGACCGACATGACGAGCGTAATTGATCCTTCCAGTCCCACTGAAGTTCCCGAACCGCCGGCATGGACGTCATGTTGCCCCTCTCGTCGTACCCATACTCCTCCCTAGTTGATCCAATGTACGTGGCCGTCAACATATTCGACATGAAAGACGGGTCGAGCAGATTGGGCTGAGTGTACTCGTATCGTCTCGTCCAGCCGGGATGGTTTGCATCACTGCCCGAGTGCGCTAGAGCCATGAGGTTGCCGACTGTATCATACGTGTACCGCTCCAAGTACTTTGCTACCGCATTGCCATCACCAGGATGGTCAATGCGAGTATGGAACTCCCCGGCGGCACATGGCGGCCGCGAGCTGCCTCCATTACCGTTGGTTGTCGTCTGTCCAACATGTTCACGCCCTGAGGCCTCGATGAGTTGTTATGTGGCGTCGTATGTATATTCCCACTTTGGCTCCACGACTGTGTTTCGGAAGAAGATGGGTTGTTGAGATTTATCAGTGATGCACGTCACGTTGCCCATTGGGTCGTAGAAATACTCGAGGGATTGGAGCAAGTACCTGGTCGGGAATGACGACCGGTCACGTTCTGTGGTTACTGACACGAGCCGGAAGGTTTCAGGATCGTAAGAGTAGGTTGTGCTGACTTTATTGCCGAAGTCGACCCGCTCGCGCTTCCACCTAGCGTTGTATAGGATGCTGGAGACGACTGTCGTCGCAACTGCCTCTCCGCGCACGTGGGCTGCGATGCAGTTGACGAGACCCCCATCGTTGTAACCGTACACGACGGTGGTGGAGTCAGGTCCTGTTACACGGCGGAGACGATTAAAGGCATCATACTCGGAATGCGACTCGAAGACAGGGAGGTCGAGGTCCATCTGCGCTAGCGCTCCATCGCCCCCGTAATCGAGAGCCTTGTCATACGCGGCGGCAATCTGGCGAGAGCTAGCTATACCATTCCCTTTGAAGTCATATTCACCGGTAATCACAACTCCAGACTGATCGAACAAACGAAGCGGTCGGCCGCGCGTGTTTCTCCGACGCCTATCTGTGTCATCAGTTAACTTCTCGCCATATTCCTGTTTCTCAACTAGCAGCTCTCTCGCCCCAGGAGCATCCGTAGGATATTGACCAACACAACGCCTCAACGCGTCGTAGGCCGATCTAAGCTGGCCACTGCGACTGTCCCATTGGTATAACGTCTTCCGCATGACGTCGACCAGGAACCACCGCTCTCCTTGCTCGGCGGTAGCATGGTGGACAAGATCCCCGACCATGTTGAACCACGATTGTGAGACGACAGAGCCCTTGGCATCCAGGAGCCTGGATACGTTTCCCAAGACATCCAAAATGGACGCCGTTTGCACCTGCTGGAGCGTAGCACCTCCTGGCGGACTTGTTCCGTCCCCGTATATAGTCCTATTCAGCGCGACGGTGCAAAAGTTCCTGCCTAACACATCCAAGTGAGCCGTCGATGGTGTGCCAGCATGGTAGCCTGCCTTGAGAGCCGCCGTCTTGCCATTGGGGCCTCTTAATCCCTCAAGAAGACGGGGACCCCAGGTTGGAACAATGTCCGCTCGAGGCAGCCGTGCTAGATAAGAACCTACGTCCGTGTCGGTTGTCGGGCCTTCCACATTGACCGTGTCACTTCTGTCCCACGACTCGACATGCAAAGCGCCATAGCCCATCTTGGTCCACGTCCGATCAGGGAACCACACGGTAGCGATGCGATCAAGAGGGTCGTAGAATATAATGGGGCTTACCCCGACTCTGTGCTCAAACCGGAAAGCGTGCGTGTCGTCGAAGAAGGGTTCGAACTCGCGCACTGGCTTGCCTTTGTTATTGAAGACAGTCCAACCTAATGATCGTCACCGGGGTGAGACGACCACAGCACTGTCTGGAGTTAGAGTCCCGTCCTCGACGCGCTCTTTAGTTTGAACAACCCGGCCGTGGCCGTCCATGTAGGAGATTTCCAGACGCAGACGTCCCGGACCCAACTGCCCGTGAAATTCGCGCTGAATTGACGCCGAAAATGCCGGAGCTGCCTCGTAGTCGTACAGGAATCTCTGTGTCGCTGTATCGAGGAGGGAGGAGGCGGCGGAAACTGGGCTAGTCAAAAATGTTTCAATGGCCTGTTTATCGAGGAAGGGCCGGAAGGTCGTGTGGTCAAGAACGTCGCCCTCAACCAGATCTGGCTTACCCCCTATTGCGATGCAGGCAACATGCCCAAGTTCATCAAAAGCTAACTCGGAGCAGTTGCCGTTGGGATCTTGCATCACGTATGGCTGGAGTGTGCGGTAGTCGATGGTTGCCTTGGTCGTATTGCCCACCTCATCGGTCGTAGAAATTAGGCGGAGACTGTACACATCGTAGTCCGCGATGGAGTAACCCTCCGAGAAGGCAGTGTGGAATGGGGGGGGCAAGAAGACGCGCGAGCGGGCTTCACCGAGCTCGATGTCCGCAGGGGCGCTTACGGCGGGATGGAAGAAATAGCCGCCAGGAGGAACCCACCAGTTCCCGTGGCTCTCAGAAAGGTCGACACGTTCCTCGCCCTTCTGGCCGCGATGAGACAAGTTAGTCGTCTCGGCTGCCACGCCGAAGAAGCGTAGGGCTACGCCATACCGCAACAGACAATGAAGCAAGCACTGTCGTCGGTGCAGACGGCCAAGTCCCACTGCGACCAAGAAACATGGCACGTCGTAGCTCCAGGTCTTCGGGACACCTTGCGGGGAAAACAAAGGGCTGCTCTCGTTTCCTACCTCCTCGCTCACCCATCCCGGAAGACACTCCCCGTCTGGCACGGGACGTACGATCTGTATTCGCACTACCTCGTTGACTGCGAGATGAGCCCAGCCCAGATGACGACGCGGATTCTCCAGGCAACAAACGTCGTCCAGCTCTTTGGCCAGCGGTGTCTCCTCAGCTTGGAGCCCCACGTAGTAGCGGACGCTCCGGAATGGCAACAGTGGTCCAGCATTAAGGTATTCCGCGTCGCGGGCGCGGCAAGGCGGGTCTTCGTTCAGCCCGAAAACTATCTCGAGTCCCCGCTGCGAGACGACAAGACTCCCTTCTTCAAGGAGTTTGAACAAGAGATGCAGCAGGGCGACATCACCAAGGAACTGGCCGAGGAGGCATACCTCCATTACCTACAGAAGATGCAAACGGTGGCTCGGCTCGAGGTGCTGAGCATGTACCGACACAGGGGCGGCACAATAGAAGAGTCGGGCGATGTTGGCGTAGTTGCCGAGGACACGATCTTCGTGTTCGCTCGCACCAGATCGAGCCCGCTCTCGTACTTCTACCGCAGACTGCTCCATGAGGTCCAGTGGACAGCCTGGCAACCTGTCGACATTGGCATCACGGGCGACCACCTAATGCCCGTCTTCTGGCATGGCAGATTGATGCTCTTCTGGGCCATCTTTACCGATAGACCTGGAACGGGTAAACTTGCTGTCCCGAATCTTGCCGGTGGCTCGTCCACAAACATGGAAGTCTCGATGAGCGATACTGAGTCATGGTGGGATATCAAACTCGCCTGGAGCACTTTAAAGGACGGCCGTTGGCTGCCAAAGTGTCAAAGCGAGTTGTCTATTTCCGTCTGGAAGAACACGTCGACATGCACGACCTTTAATGAGCCCGCTGGGGGAAGCCAACGAGGGCGGTCCCTCATCACTTTCCGAGTTCCCGGCGGGGAAGACGACTCGTCGCTTCAGATTCATTGTCTGCAATCACAAAATAATAGTGTTGGTTACAGGCTGGGGACCTTTACTGTGAGTGTCATACCGAATACCTTCTATTACATTAAGCCTAGGCTAAGAAATAAAAATTCGCAGTTTAACAGCGCAAAGGGGTCGCCAGTCGTTAATTACCCATCCCGGGAAATACCTATTCCCGCCGATCTTGAAAAAAGGATCGAAACTCTCCCAGGGACACGGCTCAGGAACATGGGGCTTGGCGAGGACGACGAGAACACGATCTTTGAAGATGTGGATGCGAAACCGGACCAAAAAACGGACCATTCTCTGGTGCTGTTCGGCGAGAATTTCGGATCCGATTCGGGGACGAGCGCGATTCCGAAGCAGTTTAAGGTGCTAAACGATACCCCGGGCTTATTCAACATCATCTACCCGCACCAGACGCTGCAGTTCAATGTTGGCCAGCCGTTCTTTTTTCAGCATCAAGATCGCAGCTTTTTCGTCAAGGCGGACATGGTCAAGGTCCGGGAGGAACCCGCACTACATCCCATTGATCCTAATCCTGGGAACATCCCTTCCATACCTCCTATCAAGTTGCCTGTCATCAAGGTCCCGCCGATACCCCTCCCAGGCGACAGGAGATCCGAGATTACGGAACTTATCAATCCCTCCCCGGATATCTCGATCCCAGCCCGTGATCACGGACGACCATCGACCCTGGGAATCTGTTCCCTCATCAGCAATTCCGGACTTGATGCGGTTATTCTCAGGAGAACCTATGAGAGCGGCCCTATCGTGCTCCGATCGGCAATCACTCCTCGCCAAACTGCCTTAAGTGGCATCAGTGGTATCAGTGGCGGCATGACCATCTCATCACTCGGCAGCGTCCTTCCCGTTAAGACACGAAATATCCTAGACGAGGCGCGCCTCCGCTTCCGTACCTTCTACCATCCATACATTGACGATTTCATAGACAAACTCGCAAAGACGGGTCTTGACGGGCTTTTGGACCGAGGCAACCAAGACCGAACGGAGACAGACCTTTTCGGTAAGGAAGACCACTATGGCCATGATGAGGCCTACATCGCAGCGGACGGTGGTCATCCCCTCGAGGACGTCGACTTCAGCACCAGCGGGCCTATGTCCGTCTATAACTGGGAGCTATTCTTCTACGCACCGTTACTCACCGCCGAGCGACTGAGTCAGAATCAGAAATTTGAAGAGGCCCAGAAGTGGTTCCACTACATCTTCAGCCCCCTCGACGCGTCTCTTGAAGCAGCACCAGGACGCTTCTGGATGACCCGGCCATTTTTCAAAATGCAGAGCGAAGCTTACCGGAACGCGAGCATCGACATGCTCCTGCGCATCCTAGCGTCCCGCGGCAGCGCCTACCACCAACTGGACAAGTACCAGAAGAAGATGCACGACGATCTCGTGATCAACATGGACCGGTGGCGCCGCAACCCCTTTAACCCCTTCCTCATTGCCCGCACCCGGCCGACGGCCTCCCAGAGGGCCGTCGTCATGAAATACCTAGACAATTTGATCGCGTGGGGCAACCAGCTCTTCGGCCAGGACACGGTCGAGTCGATTACCGAGGCTACGCAGATCTATATGCTGGCGGCCGAGATCCCCGCCCGTGCTGTGCCCACGGTCCAAACCTACAACAGCATCTGTAGTTCGCTCGACGAGTTCAGCAACGCTCTCGTCACCATCGAGGAGTTTATTCCCGTCTCGCCCTCGGTGGCGCCATCCGTCGTGTCCACTGCAAACAACCCCCAAAGTACCATGACGCCCACCATGCTCTACTTTTCCGTTCCCCGGAACGACAAGCTCCTCAGCTATTGGGACACCGTCTCGGACGCTCTCTTTAAGATCAGGCACGGCATGAATATCCAGGGCGTGACGCGGCAGCTCGCGCTCTACCAGCCCCGGATCAACCCCATGTTGCTGGTCCAAGCCGCCGCCGCTGCCGCCGCATCAGGTGCCACTATGGATCTGGAGAGCATCCTTGGCGATCTCAATGCGCCGCTGCCGTACTACCGCTACAACACCATGGCGGCGCGTGCTATGGACCTGTGCAATGACCTGAAGGCGTTCGGGGCTGCTCTTCTAGCGGCGCTCGAGAAACGAGACGCGGGCGTCCTCGAGTTGCTGCGTGCCGTCCACGAGAGAGAAGTATTAGACACAGTACGCGCCGTGAAGCAGGGCGCCATTGATGAAGCGGTAGCGTCGCTCACTGCCTTGCAGCAGGGGCGGCAAGTGATTGAAACGCGCTTGCAGCATTACCGCGGTCTCAAGTTCATGAACGGGAGCGAGCAGAGCCACCAGGTGTTGGAGATCCAGGCGCTGAACTTGCAAAATATCGAGATGATGTTGTACCCGTACGCTGCCCTCATTGCACTCGTGCCACAGTTTAAGATTGGCGCACCGACCAGTAAGTTTCATCCACGTTTGCGGATCACCAACGTGAGCTAACACTCTTGTCAGCCATCGGCGCCGACCTGGGGGCCAGGCGTTTAGTATGATGGAGAGCCTGCTCGCCAAGGTCACCAGCTCCATGATCTCGACAACGAGGGCCCAGAGTGCCATGTTGGCCACTATGGCCTCGTACGAGCGGAGATGGGAGGATTGGACGCTTCAGAGGGAACTGGCGGAGCAGGAGCTGATACAGCACGACCGCAACGTCGACGCGGCCGTTCAGAGAGTGGAAACAGCCAAGAAAGATCTCGAAGTTCACACTAGACAGACGGAACACGCCCAGAGAATCCACAACTTCCTCCTGTCCAAGACCACATCAACGGCTCTGTACGACTGGATGATCGGCCAGACCTCAGCCACCTACTTTTAGACGTACCAGATGGCATTCGAAACTGCCAGGAAGGCTGAGCGCGCATTCCACTTCGAGCTAGGTGACGAGGATGCGTCTTCCTCCTCGGCTCCCTTCATCCGCTTCGGCTACTGGGACGGGCTGAAGAAGGGACTCCTGGCAGGAGAAAAGCTGGCTGCTGATATCAGGCGCATGGACCTTGCTTACCTGGATCGCAATCGCCGCCAACTCGAGCTGACAAAGTCGGTCTCGCTGGCCCAGCTCGACCCGGTGGCGCTGATCCAACTCTAGGAGACAGGCGAATGGTCCTTCTCCATCCCCGAGGCCATTTTCGATCTTGACTACCCAGGCCACTACTTCCGGCGCATCAAGTCCGTATCGGTCACGGCCCCATGCGTCGCCGGAGCCTACACCACCGTAGCAGTATCGCTGACCCTGCTGAACTCGACAACACGCATCACGCCGACGCCTGGCAAAGCCTACGCGCGACAAGGCGCCGCCGACATCCGGTTCAGCGACGTCTACGGCTGTGGTGCCGGAAGTTCGACCATCGCGACCTCGTCGGCGCAGAACGATGCCGGCGTGTTCGACCCCAGCGGAGCCGACGGGCGCAATATGCCGTTTGAGGGAGCAGGCGCAGTGTCGTCGTGGCGCGTGCAGTTGCCGCCGCCCGAGATGGCGCCCTTCAACCTGCAGTGGTTGGCGGATATCGTGGTGACGCTGCGGTACACGGCGCGGTCGGGTGGAGACACACTGCGGGCTGCGGCGGTGGAAAGTCTCAAGAAGACGGCACTTCGCGCCTTTCCTGTCGCGCAAGGACAGAGCGGGCGGGCTCGCGTGGGCATTTAGCATCCGCTACGAGTTCCCCGATGCTTGGAGCTGCCTGCGGCGCGGTGATGGCTCATCTAATAGTAAGGGCATGCTAAACTTGTCGTTAGAACGGTTTCCGTTCGTAATAAGTGCTGCGGAAAAGGTGGTTTTCCGGCGCGTAGTCGTGTTTGCGCGAGTCGCCGACTCTTTGGGTGGGGATGAGGGTGTGGGAGCGGAGTTGACTTTTGGGGATGATGTTCTCAAGTTCCAGAACAAGGCGTTCCCCGACGTCAAGGGGGGGCAGCCGGTGATATTTGGCGGGTTCAGTCCCAGGAATAAGGGACCTGGCATGTACAAGTTTGGTTTGTCGAGGGGCGATGATGGAGAGCCGGTGGGGGAGGACGAGGTGTTTGACTTGGTTCTTGTGGTTTATTATGAAGCGACATGGAAGCAATAATGAATTGGGACCTTGTACGGATTGGTCCAGATCTCATTTGTTACATTTTAGAATAGTAGAGCGAGAAGGTACTTAATGACCGGAGAGTGACGAGGCACCCCTAGCTTGCCTTGCTGGGGATTCAAGGTCAGGCTTATGCCAGAGCTAGCGGTCTACCACCTTGGAATCTTTTTGTAGTTTTGGAAAACCCATGCGATAAGACCCGACAACACGGAATTTGAGGGCAGCACCGCCTCTCGAAACATCCTGCAGCTGGATGAACCGCAATTCATCATGCTCAGGCTAAGCAAAACAAAGATTGCTTTTTTCAGAGTAGAATAGAATCCTTGATAATAAGCCGCTCGGCCGCTATCCGTGAATACGAGAAATCCTGCTTGTCTCCGTATCTGGTAGAGTCGACAGGCAGTTTCTGGAAGATTACAGCCCTCTATTTCTGAGGGTCCCTTCCCCAGAAACTTGGAATGCATGGCCACGATTCATAGGTGTTCAGACAGAAGACTGAGACTGCGTTTCAAGGGTTCGTAAAAGAATAGAATATGTTTAAGAAAGAGGACGCTTGCTCTTAGGCACTGCATCCCTCAACGCCTTCGCAACCTGGGGATGGGGATTCATAAGCGCCCAATCTAATGCCGTTTTGCCATAGCTATCTTTATGAGTGGGATCAAATTTCCCAGTCTCTAGAAGAAGCAAGACCATATCCACCGATGCACATGGAGCTGCGTATGCAAGTGCAGTCCTACCGTCACCGGAGACCACTGCCACATCTACCCTCGGACATTCCAGGATCAGTTTCGCAACTGCCGTGGTTTTTTGCATGGCGGCATAATGAACCACCGCGCGTCCAGATATGTCGAGTTGGTTGATAGCAAGTTGCGGGGAGGAGAGAAGTAGTGGGATTGAATCGACGAGGCGCTGGGCGATGGCGAGGTGTAGAAGCGTTTCACCTCTCTTCGTGACCACACCGCTCTCTACCCTAGGAGAATCTAGAAGCAGCTGGAGGATGTGCAGCCTTTTGTGAATAATTGCCAGCTGTACGGCAGTATAACCCATTCTATCCACGGATGAGATATTGGTCGTCTGGTGCCTTAAGAGAAAGCTGACTACGTGTGGTGCATCGTAAATCACCGCCAAGTGCAGCACTGCTTCTCCTTCTTGTCCCTCAAAGTTCACATCCACCGGAGTCCTCTGCAGGAGAAACGCTGCAACGTTGCCGGCACCCTTGGTGATAGCCTCCCGGACCATTGTTGTAGCATCGGGAAGGGTTGTCGAGGAATTTTCAAGTCTTAGCACGAGAGACGTGCTCGCTATATTTGTAGAGTTATTAGAGTTCAACTTGAGCATGAAATCAAGATCGCGTTCCGAAAAAGCCGCGTCCTTGTCAGCTTCGAGACAAAGTTGCAGCATGCTGGCACTTCTAGCTATTGCTGATGAAGAAGAAGAAGAGGCATCCTCGATAAGAAGAGAGGACAATTTCGCCCGCAAACCCCTTAGGAGCATCATGATGAACCCAGCTCCTGCGTCAACAGCGAGGCGCCAAGCCAGTTCGAGATTCCTCGACGAGCAGCTCTCTATTGCACGCGATTCGAGGAAGAGGCTACATAGGGTGACGTCTCCTTTCGCGATGGCGACATGTAAAGGCGTATGCCCATCGATATCCTCAATATTGATATCCGCTCCACGCTTGAGGAACAGGTCCGTCAACGACCTTGATCTCTTATCTGTAGCATAATGGAGGGCAGTTTTCCCAGCGCCGTCGCGGAAATTGACAACGTCAGGGCATCGTTCCGAGATGGCCGCTGCATGGGCGGTGAGGTCTCGCTGGACGCAGAAGTGCAACAACGATGTGCCGCTGGAGTCTCGGACGCGGCAATCTGTATGGGGCCAATTGATTAAGGTTTTTGCAGCGGTCACAGACTGGGTCGCTAACGCCACTTGTAAAGCTGTATTTCCGTCGGGGTCTCGGATATTCGGGTCCACGTTGCAGTCATTGAGCGCGAAGGATACAATTATGCTACTGTCAACCAAGGCTCCGACGTGCAGTAGAGCCTCTTGCGGAATGCGGGCGTGCCAGCAAGAGGTCCCGTGAAAGGGATGGCTCAGCCGCAAATCGATACAATGCCACCTTTGAGCATATCGAAGAAAGCGGCCCTGCATCCACATAGTTGAAACGGTGCTGGGGGCAGGATTACCAGGTTCAAACAAGGCGGCGAATTCTTCTCCTTCCCACGATATCGACTCCTCCGAGTCATTCGGCAATGATGTGCCAGTGTGCCAGACCGCTCGAGTCGTAATTTCTAACGACTTCGGTTTATTCAGCTGCTCGCGAGCGCTAGAGGAAATTAGCTCTTGACGATTGTCCAGAACAAGCAGATCCCACTCAACCCCCGGCTTGCTCGTTGACGTGTTATCCAGTGCTGAAGAGCCCACACCGTCATAGACAGCGGACCAGATATTTATGTTTAAATGGTGCAACGTATGGAAGATAGAGTCACGCGTTCCTTCCGCCAGATAGGAACTACTTCCAAGGAGAAGCATGAGAAGCGAGCTCGAAAAGTACTTGATGGGATGACCGTCTTCAGAATAGGTTTGGCCCGATTTGAGTATTGCCTCTAGGGCGCCCAAATCCCACAGGTTATAGTTCGGGTTCAATCCTGGGAGCGTTGTTATCAGACGCTCTACACGCCAAAGGCAATTCTCGAACGAGGATGTTCTCGAACGTGAAGATTTCGGGATCCAGTATGTGTGATGATAGCGTCCTACAAAGTATCCATCGAAATGGTCTCTTGATAGAAGCGCCCAACCCAATAGGCTCATGCCAAAACAGTCCGTGTCGTTGACCCCTGGGTACGGAAGCTGACCCGCTCTACTACGTAGGCGTTCTAAAAATGGGTCAAGCGTATCGAGTTCCAACATGCAGGCGGTATGGACTAGCGATTGGCCGTTTGAGCGTTGAGCTAAAAACTGGAACGGGATATTGTAGGACCATAACTTTTGTGCTTGTGTAGGAAGACCAGCGGGGACAGGCGCCGAACGCCTCCCAGGTGAGGCAGCTTTAGCGTTTATCTCGGCGTTTAGCGCAACACAATAACGCTCCGCTAAATCCTGTAAGCAGTGGTCAAGTGATTTGCAAAGGCGTAAGAGCGGTATCCATGCACGTTCAACCAACGAAGATATTATAACCGGGCGATGCTTTGAGCCAAATAAGAGATATGCGAGGCAGCCTCCTGCCATGGCTGGGACAACTCCCTCCAAGACATCCCAATGAGTGTCGAAATAGACGGAGATGGTCGAGTGAGCCAATGTCACCTGGTCCCTGACACTGCCCCCGTGTGCGTCTACCCTAACCAGTCCAAGGCAGCAGTCAAGGGCCGTAGTGCGACTGGGGAGATTGTCTTTCTGGAAACTAACATGGCCGGGGTCCAACGCCAAGATGTGTCGAAGTTCGTCCAATGAGAGTGGCCCGATGAAGTGAATCCAAGCAAGTATTCGAAAGGCCTGGTCCGCATGAGTATGTTCTCGAATCCGCGCCAACGTCTGGCCGAATGCGGAGTCGAGAGTCCCTGGTAAGTCCTTCAAAGCCTCTCGGCGGCGGTATATCGTATTGTGACTCAGAACTAGAGTGGTATGCAATGAGGCAAGCAGGAACCTTTCGTGTAGAACAAGATCCTATTTTAGTTAAAGTCTATCACCTAGGCGGATACTCGAAGGCGAAATCACTTACATCCCGTTGGCTAGTGCTGATATATCTTCCCGTATCTCGTAGGCCAGGTCAGAAGGCAAGAGTTCAGGTTGGCGAGCTCTTTCATGTTCAACTTGTTCAGACACGACAGCGTAGATATCAGCATTTTGAGGTTGTACGGTTTGGATCTCGGCATCCGGAAATACTCGCTTTATCATGCTTGTAATGGATTGCCGCCCTATGAAGAAGAAAGACGTAGGCAACGGAAACCCTCGACAAGCCGTAAGCAGATGTTCTGCGTCCCCACACTCGTCTAGCGCGTCTATGCATACGAATAGCCTTTTGACTGTCGATGCCAGAGGCTCCAGAACGCGGTACATTTCTTCGATCGTAGCAGTTGGTCTGCGAAGCTTGACATGAGAAAGACGAACCAACTCAGCCACTTTGTCTGGAAGTGAGTCGAATTGGCCTAGAAGCTGCCGAATTAGGGCTCCCACAAGAGCAGTAACAGGGTAATTTCCGGTCCTCTGGTAGTCGCAATAGAGGTAAGTTGCGTATCCATCAGTTCCGGATGCGTTCACGTCATGGAGATGGTCAATGACGCGAGATCTTTGGAAAGTTGTCAGAACACATGCCAACTGTGATACTCGGTTATTCGGTTATCTCACATTGTAAAGGTCTTTCCCTGGCCAGGATCACCAACCCAACAGATGGCTTTCGCGCAATTGTCAGTCTGGGGAGGTTGGAGCCACCGCTGAAAACCGGCGTCACGAAGGATCCATCCACAAGTCCCGAGAAGCCTCTTTGCCTTGATCTCTTCATGTCTTGAAGAAGGGTCGATTGGCGATAGCCATTCAAGAGCTTGGCCATGCAGTTTATCCGCATGGTACTCCGAAAGTTCTGCCATCAGATGTGTCAGGTAGGATCTCACCATCTAAGACGATTAGTGGCCAACTGACCTTTCTTCATCTCCTCAAGTTGCGTCAAACCTATCTGAACACGATCGATTCGCTGGACAGAGTCCGAGATGCACGATGCAATTACGCACAGCTTTTCGAGCATACACTCTAGTTGCGCGGACTGTTCAGGAAAAGACGCGGCCATCTGGGACAGGGTGTCTCCCTGGGTTTTAAAGTGAGAGATCACTTCCTTGTGTGACTTTGACATTTGCTGGCTATGCCAGGACCTATTTAGAGTGGTGATGATATAGATGTACAGGTGGTTCAGAGTCTTACCAATTTTTCATCACTAGACAAAATTCAAATGTGCTTTGCATGGCATGCAGCTCTGAAATAAGTTCCTGGCATTGCTTCTTATCAAATGGCCATCGAAACCGGGAAATGGCCGACTTGATGCTGCCGGACACTGATTTTTCTAGATTATTATCAGACGAACCAGCAGGCGACTGGGACCTAAGTTTCTTCGAAAGTTCTAAGACGCGTGTCTGACAAGCTGAAATCGATACTGTGAGCGCGGAATCGTCCGCCAATGTCATGTCTCTGGCTTCATCGGTGTTCAGGAAAGCCTCCAGTTTCTGCAATGTGGCCACGAGCGCGTTTACCGTCTTAGAGAGCTGTAGGGCCTCTTCGGGCGCCGATCGGATGCTGACGGCTGTGTCGATCACTTTTGGAATTTGGATGGCCAAGCTGACGAGCCCGGCCACTGAAGCTGCTACTCCGAGGGCTTCCATCGGGGGCGGGGTTGGCAAAATCAACCAGCCCGTGTTTATTCCCAAAGTTCATACATGATGTCGGAAAATGGAGTGACACCGGAGGACGACTTTGGATGCGGGGGCGGGCAACATGATCTTAAGACCAATGACCACACATCAGGCTGCTATTCGCCAAGTCATTCCCGCCCACCAACATGAGGCGTGCAGAGGATCATAACCGCAATCACGTGGGTAGCTGGGATAGATGCCTGCGAATCCGCATGCGCAGTCTACAACGCTCAGCGTGGCTCAGTCGTGGCTATGCTAAGTGTAAAAGGCGATGGGAGGAAATGCGTCGACCAGGCTCAAGATCGGACAGCGATCGCAAAATTGCGGTGCTTTAACGAATTTGGGGCGGTAGGTAGTGTTTTGCCCCTGTAATTATAGCGAAGTGGGTCATAAATCGTATCTCAAAAGCGCAAAGCACCATGGCTCGTCTTGTATGAGCCACCCGGTCCGAGAATGGGGCAAGGTCCGAGAGAGCATGGTAGAGAAAGCTGGCGATGATATCTCTGGAGGTGTAATGAAGTTGTCAAGTTCTCCTAGCCAAGAAACCTGCCTCCTTTCTTCATCATGGTGATAAACCTGCAACAGTGTCCGCTTCCATGATACCAACATTAATTTCCAGATGAAAAATTAAAGATACGTCAGGGCGTTATCCCACATCCACGTCTGGTCCGCCGCTGGCAGGCCGAGATTCCAGTCTGCCAAGCCTACACTTTCATACGACATCGAATCATTCCTCTCGATAGTCTGATCTTCCGGCAGCTCGCCGCCCAGCGCCATCTGTGATATAAATGATGGTTGTGCCGGCCCTCCTTGCCCTAGATCTTGCGGCGCCGATCCTACGAGCTCCGCGATGTTCAGCACACCGTTTCGTACCGTCCCATAGGCACCTTGAGAGGCCTCGTTGGGCATCGTGGGAAGCGCGTCCGCTGTTGGTTCTCCAAATGGCGAAATCACCATGTCGTTCTTGCGGCCAAAGCCAATGTCTCCCCTCGCATTGATCAAATGCTGAGTTTCTTCACCTGCTATGACATGCATCAAGTCTGTTAAAACCTCCCTTAGCTGAGACCATATCGGCGCCAAAAACCCGGTGTCTTTGGCCACTTTGATTAGCCTCGCAACTCCGCGCTTACTTTCCTGCCCTTGATCGGAGAGCGGATCGGCAAGAGCGATGATGCTGAGTATGACACCCGCCGCGAGAGCATGGACCCCAGCGTGAGCGGCGGCTGGGCTGACGCGGAGCAGTTTAAGAAGCTCGGCATGCTCTCCGATGAGTGAAGTGCGCACAGCCGAGGACCAGCACTGGTTTCTCGCTTTCCGTGTCAATTCACGCATCAGCTCCGCCTCGGCTTGTCTATCTTGGTTTGATACCGGTAGAGGGAGGTCAATATGGAGAGGCTTATCTAAGGTTATTAACGGGCGGAATAATATAACATGGGCGTTATCGTAGGATATTTGTAGCGTTATGGCCTGTAGGGCAAGTTTCCGGAGAACTGGATCCGCGTCCGGGCTGTCATAGGAGCGGCCCAAATAAGTCTCAGGTCTTAGTTCATGTCCAATTTTCCGCTCCCAGTCGAGCAATTGCTTGTGGAATGCGGAGATCTGCTGGATCAGATCGCGGGGTTTTCGCCGGCGACCAAAGTAGAGGTCGCGCATAATGGAAGCTATAATTGTGTATAGTTTCGCTTTGTTCATGTTGTAGGAATTGGTACTTATTGTCGAGACAACTCCACCATCACTCACACCATCGACAGTGCCAGGGTTATCCTCAAAGCTCAGCGGTAATTCAACTTGGCATTCGTCGATGACTACTATAGGCGGGCGACCATACGAAATCGCCATAAAGCTGGGACCTGACAGTTAGCACTGGCTGTCTTTAGGTGGTTGGTGGCCGTGTGGCTGCTGAGTTGGTTTGGTGGGACAAACATACCCAGAGGTGATGAAGAGAACCCACCACAATCGGCGACGAACCTCTCGTTCATGATCATCAACCGATTTCCAAGTGTGCTCCTGGTGCAAACCCATTCTCATCGCAGCTTTGATGGTGGCTTCTACAGTAACGGAAGCAGCGTGCGTCTGACTTACGATGAAGTACGCGCTGCCTAGAAGGTAGTTGTAAACCCTCGCCTCTACTGTAAACTCTTGCATGGACGGCAGAAACCAAGCCCCCGCGACTTGCAGGATTTTCGATTCCAATTGGGAGAAGTCGACACCCGGGCACTTCTCCTCCCTATCTTTTTGCGGCATGAACCGTGCACCAAAAAAGCAGACAACAAGCATAAGATAAAGGAAGCTCTTGTCATGTGGATCAGCCATGCCACTGACGACGATGGGGTGGGCTCGGGCCCTAAAGCTAGGCTCGTGAAATACCGTGAGGTACCAGTGCATGCAGTCGGAGTACGATTGGAACAACGCCCATGTTATCGACGGTGATGGCAGCTCCATGCCAATGATTTGGTAAACGGGAACGGGAGGTCGCTTCTCTCGTGGTGTAGTCTCAGACGGATTGGCATCGGGGATGGCATCGTGAACCCGGTTCTTCTTACAGTGTGTATATCGATACTTGTGGAAGATCTGCAAGGCCTACTTGTTAGCATTTAGGGTACTTCTCGAGTCAAGAGGGATGAAGTCCCCCGTACTTTATCTACTAATCCGATGGCTGATGCTCTCTCATGGGGTTCTCCATCCGCCACTGAGCCGCTAGAGAAAGGTATATCTTCTCCTAGGAAGGAGACCTGACTTCGATACGGAAGCGGCCGGGGGTTGTCCTCCAAGTTAGGCGAGTGGGCAGACATGCTCAGTGAAGGATGACTTGGAGCAGCATCCGGAAGAGCGGGCAAGGTCCCTCCACTCTTGGGACGCATACGGTTGGACCTCCTGTTTGAAAATGTCAATTATTGATTGTCAGATGCCAACAGTTCAGGCTCTATCAAGGCCTGCCTACCTAGTCCGCTCCGTCGCCTCGGTACAAGCCTCATTTGCTCGCACACATAGAGGACAAGGGCGCGTGTTATCACACTGGATGCGGAAGGACCGAGGAATATGTTAGACATCATTGCGCACCCGAACGAAATAGGCTCGCTGCATATGACCAGTCGAATCCGGACTGGTTGGAGACCATGTGGAGTCAGTCTCGGACTCCGGGCTGGAGAGTTAGCCTACCTTCAACTTCTGCCGCCGGCACCTGGCACAAGCATGCCGAATACGCTTGCGTTCCGTATGCATCGCCTTGAGCAGTTAACGGGGCTAGGGCATGGAGCCGATGTTTTGAGCGGAGGAAGCGAAATGATTTGGCGAACCCCACAAACGGACACCGGCTCCTTTAAGTGAGCCGATGTACTCCCTAATAGACTAAGGTTGGAGTTGCCACGGGCCGCTAAACCTCAAATGAACTGAACTGAGCTAAAATCCCCACACTCTGTTGCAACGTCTCCGCAGCTTTTTCACCCTTCCCAGTTTCCCAGTTAGTGCTAGTCCACACGAAATGATGCATCGGCTCCAGCACCGGCTCACTGTTCCCTAAAATCCTGGGATGACCAGCGGATTTTATGAGCTCAGCCTCTGCTCTTGCCCGATGAAGTACCACTTGAAAATGTTTAATTGCTCGAGTCTGTATATCCAAGACCAGGTCATAACACGTCTCCTCGTTCGAGCCATTCCACCGCTTAGGGTCTCAATTGGCATTATAAACTATTCCGGTCGTTTCTAATTCTGGTTTTCCTGCGTCCTCGTGCATCTCTCCCACCAGGAACTAAACTCCCACACGCCATGGCTTGGGGCTTTTCGTTTCCGGGTTAGCTCACGAAAAGCGACCCCGCCTCCCCGCTTCGATGAGCCCAGACGGAGCCGATAGGAGCCGGTCACATGACTCGGCTCGGCTTCCGGCTCCCTGAAGCAGACCCAGGCGTCTATCCATCGCCATTTCGATTATGGGCAGTGGTTGAAAGGAGGAGAAGGTGTGCCTCGGTTTGTGCGATATGTCCGGATTCCATTCGCCTCGTGATACTCAGCCCGTTGACAAAACTCGAGATATATCATGATTCCATCAGTCCATAACCTCACACATTCATCGAGACCTTCGTGTTGAAACCATCTACCAAGAGCAAGTACATTCATCTAGATCAAAGCCAGGCGACGAAACAGAAAGAAAAGTACCTCCTACAACATGGCTTCTACCAAGGCACCTTCGTCTTCCACTGATGGCTTCTTCCAAGTCCTTCCCCGCATCGAACCCCAGTACACCTCCCCTGCCCTCAGCGCATCGGGACCCCAGTCTGTCCAAACCGCGTCCGACGACCCAGTCCTCACGCGAATCGTGCGCCTCTACCTCCCCGCCAAGGCTCAAGCAACCGTGGGTGCCGAGCTCCATCGGTTCTCCCGCCGCGTGCTGCAGCCCGCCGTCCTCGACCACGTCGTCGACGCGGAGACGAACCTCCCCTTCCTGCGCCCGTTGACTACTTTCGGAGAGGAGAATCGCGAAGACCCTCTTGTTACATCGGAAGGGTGGAGGGCGTTAAAAAAGATTGCCGTCGAGGAGCGCGTTGTCCATGCCGCGTACGACAAGTCTGTCACTTCGCATAATCGCCGCATCGAGCAGTTCGCGCTTCATCATGTTTGGTCTCACTCGGCGGCACTGACTATGTGCCCTCTGTCCATGACGGATGGCGCGGCGACTATGCTTTCTCGCCATCTCAATGACCCCGACGGTGACCAGCCTGGGAGGCAGGCAGTCATTAGAGAATCGTACCGAAGGCTAATCTCGAAGGATCCCTCCGAGTCGTGGACCAGCGGCCAGTGGATGACGGAGAGAACTGGTGGGAGTGACGTTCGTGGCACAGAGACCCTGGCGCGTAGGTTGAGTGCCCAAGAGATCGCCTTGGACGCTCAGAACGGCATTTCCCAGGATACCATCGGGCAGCCCCTTGGCCCCTGGCGCATCGATGGCTTCAAGTGGTTCAGTAGCGCCACGGATTCAGACATGACCGTTCTCCTTGCTCAGACTTCTAAGGGCCTGAGTGCATTCATGGTCCCAATTCGCCGTAGGGCCGGAAATGGCCGTGCGTACGCCAATGAAGGCGAGATCCCAACCGAGCTCAATGGGATCCGCATTCAGCGCCTCAAGAACAAGCTGGGTACCAGGGCTGTCCCTACGGCAGAGCTTGAAATCAAGGGAGGCCGCGGTTGGCTCCTGGGAGAGGAAGGTAAGGGTGTTAGTGAGATCGCCGCCCTGTTCAACATCACTCGAATCTACACTTCGGTCGGCAGCGCCACAAATTGGTCGAGGGGTCTTGCGATCTGCCGTGCTTACTCCAAGGCACGGACAGCTCGTGGCAAGTTTCTCTGGCAGCACCCCCAGCACCTGTTCTGGATGGCTGGCGAGACGGTTAAGTACTGGGCGGCCACGCAATTCGCCTTCTTTGGCGTTGCCTTGCAGGGATGCGTCGAGCAGGGTTGGAGCGAGGCCGTTGACGGCACGGCTGCTTCACTGCTGATCCCTCGCGACCCGGCCGCACAGGCTGCACTTTTGCGACTCCTGACCCCAGTGATGAAGAGCCAGGTCAGCCTTGCGGCTATCGAGGGCGTGCGAGCTTCCATGGAGTGTCTTGGAGGCGTTGGATACTGTGAAAATCATGAAGATCACGGCGTCTTGAACATCAGTAGGCTCTTCCGAGACACCGTCGTTCAAGTCATCTGGGAGGGAACGGTTAGTGTCATGGCCGAGGATATCGGCCGTGTTCTCAAGGACAAGAGAGTCGGCGGCGGAAATGTCATCCCGACCATCTACGCTCAGTGGGTGAACAGCGTCCTGAGCCAGGTGAGCTGGGAGCTCCGTGATGAATGCGCTGCCGTCCAGGAGCGTTTGCAAGCTCTCATCGACCTGGTCACCTCGATTGACCATGCCGAGCTCGAGTACCGGGGAAGGGATATCCTTCGTCACCTCGAGGTTGTTACCGCCGCTACCCTTCTTCTCTTCGACGCCATTATCGACGGTGATGAGATTGCCACGCACATCGCTAGGCGATATGTTCGTTCCACGACACTTCCTAACAGTGATTACAACAAGAAGGAGAAGCCTGACTGGAAGACGGAGTTGGAGGTTGACCTCCGCATTTTCTTGGGAGATGGCTTCCGCCCAGTTAACAGCAAGGGCAAATTGTAAACCCAAAGTGGATGGTTATATTCGTGTGGTATAGGGATGTCAAGTTTTATAGGTGTATTTTCTCCCTTCCAGTCTCATCCCAATGTACCAAATTGGACTCGACTTCGACGGAATTTGATGTAATTTTATTATATTCAGTCTGTTAGATCCTATTTCTCTCCCTTTCGCGAACTCTATTCAACTAATAACTGGTAAACCATTGGGGAGACTACGTTCATACTAGCCTGGAAACGGGTTTCTCAAAGCGTTAAAAAGAGGCAATGTTATCAAAGAATGTTACCGAGATGCAAGCTCGCGGGTAGGAGAAATGCATAACTTATTCATAACTGTCGGAGATATAATATAAAACAGGCGTGGAGCTGGCCACATTACCTTTTGCAAGGATGATTTAAGAGTTAGCCTGGGGTGGCGAAGTTGATGGCGATTCGCCAAGATGTATGAATGTCACCTTGATCGAGATTTCCCTCCAAGGTTGGCGAAGCCAATTAAACTAGGGATTAAAGAGCCAGAATACCTTCAGCTTGCTTG
Organism: Scedosporium boydii; assembly: GCA_002221725.1. Taxonomy (NCBI): domain Eukaryota; kingdom Fungi; phylum Ascomycota; class Sordariomycetes; order Microascales; family Microascaceae; genus Scedosporium; species Scedosporium boydii. The sequence continues at coordinate 29,067 of NJFT01000184.1, forward strand.
TAGCACTATGCGAAATCGGGCTGAAATGAGAACACTGCCAAGGTTGCTAATTCGGTTCGTCGTATGAATCCAACACTCCTGGAAGCGACTTGGAGGCAGTGTCAAAAGCGATATTTATAGAAATCAATATTTCTTTGGGGGGGATCGGGTAATAAGAACAGAGCGAGCGGCGGTGTCGTGGTGTTGAAAGAGAGAACCACTGGGCCAAAATAAACCAGTCCATCTTCTGCTAGTTCCACTTCTTTCCAATTTGACAGGTGGCTCGACCAAATAGCGCTGTCAAAAGTGGTGCTGTCAGTGCCTGTCACTTGGAGTTTGGTACTGGGGGCGGGGCTCGGCGGCTGCTCCCGCCCTTGTTTCATCCAACGAGTCTTCAAATGCTCTCTTCAACGGTTTGAACACCGCCTCATGCGAGTCCTGCAGGAATAGCGAAACTCTTGGGCATTCACTCAAAGCGGTTAACACAACGCCCAATTTCGTCAAGACCCAAATCCCCCTGTAGGGCTCGAACAATCTACCTGCCCAATCATTGGCCGCAGCGCTGGCGGTGTATGGCCTAGCGTCTATCTCATGATGGCGACTGGATATCCCGACCCCTGCGCAAACCCCTGCACTCAGCCCCAAGAAGGCCTGGCCATGGTTGCAGTGGGAGGAGCTCGAGGACCAAATATTGATCCTCTTGCATGCTGACGGTACGCACGTAAGATATTTTGCCTTTTTGGGAGGTGTCGCATGCGAACACGGCAGACCTGTGTATATAAAAATCACCTGGCTCTCTTTTCGAAACAAATGATCAAACTTGGACCGTTTTCCCCCCACAGCTCGCATTAGTACTCGAAGTTGCCCGCCCACGACTTTTCTTGCCTCTTTTTTCGATGTCATCCGAATCTTCAAGTCCCTCTCAGGACCTCTCGACTGAGGGCAAGGTTCAGTCGGACAGCTCTGGCTCACCCGACGGTAGAAAACAACACTCCAGAAACCTCAGCAATTTACCCTCGCGTCGCGCACGCCGCCTCGCGCAAGAGCACCATAGCGTCAACACCCGCCCGCATGTCACCATAAGCACGCGGCAGATTCTCATCAATTTTACACCACCCGAACCTGTCAGAGATACGGAAGCGAAGAAGAAAGCCCGCGCCGAAAGGAAGAAGGCTCGCGACCAAGTCCGCGCAGCTCTCCGACATGTTCAGCAGCCGTCCTTTGGGAGCCGACTACGTCTTCTCGGCAGGACGCCCACCCCGTCGGACTTGCCGATAAATCGCTTCAACGACAAGGCCGTGCTGGATGCCCGCGATGCCTGCCGCTTCTTCTTTCCGGCGAGAGCATCCCTGCCCGTTCATGTTGTGGACTTTTACGAGAAGAAGGCGACGCGGTATACACGTCCGTTATCAGAGATAGACAACATTGTGCAATCAAAGCCCGATGATGTGGCTGTTCGTTGGGTTCATCTTAACATTGGGGCCGGGCTTATACAATCTGTAAGACAAAAATTCTGATTCACGACCAGAAGGGCGGATGCTGTGAAACGGCTACTAAGAACCCGCGTAACTGGGGGCTGAAAAACTAACACCTTTCTCCCATAGACACTCGAGGACATTTTTAACTATAGCGGAAGTGCGAAGCATGGGAAGCCGTTCATGATAGCAGGCCACCCAGCCTGGCCGTATCTTGACAATTTGCAAGTCATGACGTTCTACAATCGCCACATGTATGAGGAACAAGTCGAGGCGTGGAAGTTCCTCTCCGAGGTCGAGTCGTTGAAGAACGGCCCCACAGAACATATGCTCAAGGGTTTCAGCGAGGTTGTTGCCGATGACTTAGAATGGCGCGGCCAAGTAGCTCAGCAAAATCTGGAGTTTTGGGAGCTCGTCAAGGCGGACTTTCCTTACACCATGCGTGATAGGGTCCTTGGAGATCTGGACCTGCGGAACCGTAAGCTGCCGAGCGACGTCTCCAAGCTTAGCCAGGCCGTTTCGGAACACCCTGCTTTCAAGGACTCCCTCGTGATGATCTCGCATTGGCGAGCGTTTCACCGAGAAGACGGTAAGTGACATGTCACCTACTAGTGAAGCCTTTTCTCAGTATGCTCATAATCGCACCCAATCGCAGGGTTTCTCCTCACCTTCTCTTCGCAGCCCGGGATAAACTACAACGGCAACGAATTTCCAGACTGGTTGGAGGACGCGGACGAGGTCATAGAAAATCCACTCGCCTCAGCTCTCGCGTATCTCTCACACACCTTCCTGGATTCCGGGACGTCCCAGTGGCATAGAAAGACCGCCGAGTGGCTGGCTGTATTCCTCATGACAGAAGTCGCCACAACCCCGAATAGTACGCGAGCTGGGAGTGGTTGCCCGGAGTTGCTCAACGCCTATCAAGACTTGGCCGTCCTCCTGGTAAGTCAAAAAAAATCCCGTGCCTAGAGGCGAAAGGAAATCTAAACTAAACGACGTCAAAAATATTAGAAAGACGAGCAAAAGAAGCCGTGGGAGCGTGGAGAAGCCGTCCAGCTGGTTCGGAAGTATCTTCGCAGTATCGACGAACTCCGGGTTATACAGGCCGTGACAGTGCGCAAGATGGATCTAATGGAGAAGCTCGTGAAGGATTGCGAGAGAATGGAACAAGAGTACGAAGCCGCTGGAGAATATGCCAACTTAGATCCCGAAGCTGAGTCGATGGTTGATCGTGCGACTTGGGCCCTGGTCCAAGTTACGGCGGAGAAGACGAGCTTCGACGCGATTCTAGATCATTACCAGACAGCCCTCAACGAGGTATATTCTTTTCCATCCCACTTATTTGTAGGAGCTCAAGCCAGACTGACAATATTTATTAGCTGTTTTTGTTGGGGACTGTGGAGCAAAACGAACTGGCAATTGTCGCAGACCACCAGAACAAGGCCGTCATGCTCTTCACCATCGTCACCATCATTTTCTTACCTCTGTCTTTCTTCACTTCCTACTTCGGCATGAACGTAAAAGGTATCGCCGAGGCCGAACACGACGAGAGATACTTCTGGTTGACTTGCGGCATCGCCGGGTTCCTGATCGTGGCCGTATTGTTCCTTTATGCCTTTAGGGTTCAGGCAGCTCGCGCTGCGAAGAGATTAAGCAATTTTAGGAAGGTCCAGAGAAGCAAGATGTAAATATTATATCATATGGTCACTGGGAAACACATCTTGAAGAGTTGCTTTTGTCAATAAATATTACAGATGGTTCATAGGCGCACAAACGGATATTAGTAGATCTGATATCGTAACCGTTACGTCCAACTCAGTTAATTTCCTCTGTGAACCTCACCCTTACCCGGCAAAACTTAATTCATCGTCCTCGAGCAAACACCATATTGATGTATGGCTGGCAAGTTGAAGTACATCAAATATATATGCTCCAGCCAAACTTATCGCCATTGAAAGGTTGTCTGGTGTTGGCAGGAGGCGTCTCAAATTACTTCCTGACTGTCCCTTCCCCCAGTACGAGGTCCTTAGAACGATCCTCGGATCGTTGGTGGAAAGGAACGAGGCGGGAGCGATGGGGTATTACTAGTAGAAATCTGATTGGGGAAGTTGTCACCTTTGAGTTAGGTCAAGTAAACTGGGTGGTACATATATAAATTACTTTTCATTGATTTTGATTTTATCTACTATCAGTCTATCACACACGGGAGTGATAACGAGGAAAGGATATAATTATCTTTTGCTATTCCTGTGTTGAATGAAACTCAAAATTTCGGGTCGAGGACCCATTGCCCTCCATCATATCTATTCGGAGAGAGTTGAGCTTCTTATTTCCTGCCCCTGGGTAGTCACGGATCTGGCCGCAGTTATTCTTCGTCGGCGGTCTCACAGGGGCGTAGTAAAGGGATCATGGGAATTGGAGGCCCGTCCATTGACCAAGGAGGCTTCCTAATGAGTTCATCCGCGATTTCTCCAGCGCCAGACAGTGCCGCCATTTGGACAGCGAGCCATTGGGTTTTGATTAGAATTTCGGTTTTATCCAAGTCGCAGCGTTTGACCCTAAGCGTGATGATATGCCCCGTCTCAACTGGCCGACCGGAGAAGGCATACTTCGCCCTAGCCAGCTCCGGAAAGGTCGAGTTGGGTGGCGTCCATGCTTCTTTCAAAGCGTCGTAAACCAAGTTTACCATCTTCTCAGATTTGAGGTCGATTTCGGGAAAAGAACCGTGGTTGGTCCGCTTTAGCTTTCCAAGCCTTCGCTCCAGTGCACTGACGGCATCTCCTGGAAGCCAATGCCATTCGACTTTAAATGTGGCAATGTCATTGTCATTCGAAGTCAGGTTATCGGCTCCGATCCACTTCAGTCCAAAGTAGGCTTTTGACCAGTAACGTTGGAGTTCGGGGCTAAGGGCGATCATATTCCAAGCCTTATCGGAAGATCCGAGCTCATCGGTATCCGGAGCTAGTAATTGCATTAGCCCAGAGAAAAGGCGAGGGCTTAGCAATAGCGACCTGCTAAGAACCTCTTCAGTATTCGTGAAGTTGTCCACGTTGTTATTGACGGGGAATGGCCAAATGTGGCAGGTTTCAGGGTGGCTGGATCCTATGATAACGCAGGCGGCTCGGTCTCTTTCTAGCTCCTAAGGTACATCTTAGCATTTATTGCTTCGAAGAAGAGGGGGAGCTAACCTCCAGTGACCTACAAGTTGTGATTCTTCTCATTTCGATTAGGTTGATATGCTTTTTCAGATTCACCCCGCCCCATTCCCTTGGCTGATGCTAGAGTCTCGGCGGCTTTATGTTTTCGCGATGTGGTTGGGTATGAGGTTGGCGTTGGGCGCTTCGATGAAGCAGTAGTGGAAGCTTGGATTTTGGAATCTCGCTGAAGAACTAAAGGGCAACTTATTAGTACGGTTAACATCAAGAGAAGAGGAGACACCCTCAAGTATATTATACCTACATATTGCCAAGAAAGCTTCAATGGATGTTAGACGACGGTACTGCATGTACCCCTCAATTCTGGACGTCTGTCTGAGAAAGTCCAGGTCGCCAAACACGAACGAAGATAGCTGGACCAGGTTAAAGGCGTAGTCTTTAACATTGTACTCCTTTGTATGTTGGCTGCGGATTGACATTTGGGCTCTCCTAGCAAGATGCAGCCGCTCCTCCAAATCAGGCAATAGGTTCAAGCCTTGACCGATTTCGGTCGGCTGGCTGAAAACAGGCTTTGCTTGATGGAACCGGATACCTTGCTCGAAGCGTGTAGTTTCATTGGCCGTAAAAAACCCGTCGACTTCTTGGTGAGACCGCCTGCGCTTGTAGCTGGGGAGTCGCAACCACGGGCAAAGGCAAACCATGTTGAATGCGGGTTGGTATGAGACTGGACTTTGACAGAAGGTGAAAGGAAAACAGGTAGCAAATCGGACATTACAAGCTGGTGGTGTTTTTGTAGTGAATGGGACTTGGTAGGAAAGGCGAGCGAGGAGGTCAATTTCAGCGACTGAACATCAAATCGCGAAATTTATTAGATAAGCCACTGAGTGATTCAATACCGGAGAGAAAGAGGAAGGAGGCTCCAGCTGCCCCCTCTTGCTGTAGGTTGAAGGTGAGGACTCTATGTGTGGAAGGAGCGGCAGGGTATTAATATTGAGCTTACGAAAAGGTAAGTTGATGGTTCCCACTTGGTAGAGGACATGTTGGAGTGATCCAGACACAGCCCATGATATCTCTCCACGTCCTCTGCCCTCTCCTTTCTACGCACAAGCCAAACGTATAGCGCTTTAAAGCCGACTGCATAGAGCTACCTTACGTCACTGTTGAGCTTATCGAGCTTGATAGAGGCCCTGCTAGGCAACATAGCGGTCCTAGCATCGATTTAACAGCGGCCGAGTCAAGTCGAAGCTCGAATTCTTTGACACTTGAAAGCAGTTGAGGTGTTTGGCCCGCTTCTCCCACGTGTTGGGATAGAGCCGTCAATCAAAAATCAAACTAGCACCTCCAGACAAAGGTAAACTGAGCACCGATTAAACTTCCCCCAAACCAACAAGGAACCGACAAGGAGCCAACGAGCCTCGCCCCATCTGTAATTGTAGAACAAGGCCCACAAAGCCCAGACAAGCACCCCGCATAACCAAGGTGCTCTATATAAACCGTCCTCTGTTAGGAGACACCCCTCCCCAGAAGATGAAGACCAGGGAGACGGCATTGATATGGGCCGTCAGGGATGCAGCGACAAGCAGCCACCGGCAGACGTTGGCGAGCGGGACATGGGGCGGGAGGCGGAGCAATATTGATCAATATTCTAAAAATAAACTCGGCAGAACTCAAGGGCACGTGATCTAGGAAATATGCTAGGAAGAGGCTCAGAAACAGCTTGTTCCTTCGTACTTCGTAAAATCTCACAAAAGCGTTGATCTTTCCAGTCAGGATTCAACAATGAAACGTGAGCAGACCGTCTTGTTTAGACTAGTATGCTCGTGAATCTGGTCCGTAAAAAGGACTTGACAACACAACAGCGAATTCAGCCACCTAATTATACCGAGACTGGAACGCACCATAAGGTGGCCTCATGTGATGGGCAGGGCAGACTCGCACATGCTCCTTGCTTGATATGATTGATTCAGCGTGCACGTGAATGTCACAGCAGAGTGCCTCGCTCGATCGATGTCCTCAATTTAAGCCCGTCTCCACTACCTTTTGTCCACTAGTGTGCTCCGTCCACAGGTGCCGAGGTGCTTCGTGCATTTCAGGGGGTCAGCCCATCTCCAGACGCTCTGTGGCGGCGTGGATGGCTGTGAATTAAACCTATACTTCGTACCAGGGTTTGAAATGTTAAATCGAGAGATGCTCGCCGCCACCGGGTATATCTTAGATCAAGTTTTACGAAGGTATATCCTCTAATAATTTATATTGAAAATACTTATTTAGTACCTATGAGGAGATAGGTCATGTGGTGGATCTGATCTCTCAAAATAACATCTCAAACCCTGGTATAGTAATAATGTGGGTGATCCAATGATTCACCTGCGTCACAGGGGCTCGCTAGTGACCGGGCTGCCCAATCATGCTTCCAAACTCCACCTGGAGGGATGAAGGAAACGCTCCTTTCAGGGGCCAGCACCGCCACGACAGGGGCTCGAATCTAGGCCACTGGCCAGGCAGAATCGAGAATAGGAAACCACTCAGACCAGGAATCGTTGATGGTCATTCTGGTACGAAGTACGAGGTAGTATCCGGAAAGTTAAGATTAGTTCATCACTCCTCCGTATATTGAGCCGTGTGGAACCACAGGCCAATCGTTTTATGCCAAGGTCGACGGCTTCATTCCTGGGCGTTTTTTTTTTCTTTGTCAAAACGCGGGTGCAGCCCAGACCGCATCCCAGACTTCGATTGTTGATCCGTTGTGTTTATTCATTCAACCGACACTCCAACTTTTTTTTTTTTTTTTTGGAGGGTTTATCCCCAGTATTGTAACCCGATGCTGTCCACGAAAACACACACGATAATTACCAAGAGATACAGGATCGGGTTTTCGTTCTCTTTGCCTTCCATGGCTTTGGCACGTCTACCGAACCTTGATCTCCCCTAATCCGCACTTCCTCTTTTCCCTCTCGGACTCTCGGCCGGCACCCCTTTTCCGGCTCACGAACCCGCACCTCCACTCAATAATGGCCTTGGCCCGGTCCTTCTCTCCCAGCTCCCGCCGGATATGGTCCTCGACAAAGTGCCTCCCGAAACCCTTCGTCCGCCTCGCGGTTGTTTGCCTCCTCTGCACCATTTTCGTCATTTACCTTTCCACACGACAACCACCTAACCACCCGCCCTTCAAGCCGCCACACCTCGACCTTACCATCAATGGACAAAATATCCACCAAGTCCCGACGCTATACCCGCTACACCCCTTTCCCCACACACCGATCCAGAAACCGCTGGAGGACGAGAATGACACAACGCCGAAACCTTGGCTGACCGCGGTCGTCAGCGCCGCGTGCGATGTGGAACGACGCATGCTGATCCGGTCAACATGGATGCACTTATACCGAGACCTGCCCTTCGACAGACGCTTCGTCGTTTCGAACCCAGGCCCGAACTGGACCGAGATCGTGGCCATGGAGAATCGCACGTTTGGGGACATGATTGTTCTAGACCACCTACAGGAGGACCACATCACCGCGAATACTGTCAAAACGCTCGAGCTCTATAAATGGCTTCTCGGCCAAAATCGCACCTACGAATTCGTTTCCAAGATCGATACGGACCTTTGGCTTAACGCCCGTGGGTTTTGGGACAGGTTTCTCGCTCCGAGGCTATCTATTGACGAGGAAGGTCGCGTTACCAGCGCAGTGGAGAGGACGATAATCGGGCAGCTCTATTACAACCAAGGTCTCACATTTCCACACGGATCAATGTACACGGTGACATGGGATATCGTGGAGCTCCTGGTCGAGCTCCAGAACCAGTTCAACGTCGTGGTGCCCGAGGATATGGCGGTCGGCCTGCTCATGCTCAAGGGGCAGCAGAGGGTCAACTTTGTCAACTTTAGGGGCACGGAGAAATTCGACTACGCCGATGGCGACTCACGCCAGGATGGGACGGCGTGGGCGAGGGAGGCCACACATTCACAAGGGAGCCTGCATGCGCTGTCTGGGGAGGATGTGATTGCCGTGCACCAGCTCAAAGACAAGACGTTGTGGTTCAAGGTGGCGGAGTGTTTTGATGAGAGTGGGCTCAAGAAGATGTCTGACGGGCCTGAGGGGAGGCCGAGTAATTTAATGCTCTGGCACGACTTTTGGCACTGGATGGGCGTGGACGGGCCGCTGAGGCCAAGAGTCGACAGGATACCCCAGCATTTCTGGAGTGAAGAGAATGGTAGTTGGATAGTTGATGGTGTGTGGAACATGGGCAAGACGAAAACGGGATACATAGAAGCGTAGGGCGCGAGGCGGTTGTTGCATCAATGGTTTTTAGATATCCTTGTATACTTTTAAGCGATAGCATTATAATAGCGATTCCTTTTCTATTCAGAACTATTTATTTATGAATGTGTCAAAGAGACTGCGCCGTCTCAGCTTCGCGTGCGGTGTAGGTTTCCTCCCTGTTCTCTGGTGTAAGTCGACAATCCGATAGCTTGATCCTCAAACGAACACGCTGCTTCTCCGTGATAAGTTCCCGTCCTCTATTGTAAGGGCGTATCCTGATACTTTCACCATATCAAGTCGTCGGGTAGTTAGTACAATAGTGTCGAGTGGTGTTCGACGATGCAGACATGCCCTCTCCATCAACACTCGTTCGGATGAGCATGCTCTAAACTCGCACACGAGGCACAGCCCGGCGATTGCGCAGCTTCCATGGCGTAATCGTAACACTCCAATCCTTACTGCGTCACTCGTTAGAGCATAAAACATACGTGTAGAAGGCTAGCATTGGTGCCAAGACTCGTATCAGAAAAGATGCAGGCAAGTGAACGTGGATTTATGTGGCTGAGCTGCTGAGGTGGATCGTTGATGTTTCACCACTTCGACTGGCCAACATGGACGACAGTCGCGACACTTCATTGATGCTTACAAATTCTAAAACTATTCTCACGCATATGCTTTCACGTGTAGTTCTCGGACTCCTCAGAGTCCTCACCCCGCAGGAAATGCAACTTCGAGAAGTGTAACGGCTAGTATACGCCTCAAACCTAATACACTACTACTAATTAGCCCGAAGTTCTAAGCGCGGTCATCCTGTCAAATCCTGCACCGTGTGCTACGCATCTCGCATGGTCTCATAGAAAGTCAACGAGCACTGCCTGTACGTCAAGTCGTCACTTCACATCTCCTTCGGTCAAAATCAGGAGATACTAGATCCCCATGCCGCTACCGAGCAGCCCCTACGAATAGACCCAAGGATTGGCTTGCTCTTAGAAACGGATTTGCGGAGTGTCACGGCCAAAGGTTTAACTGTAGGAGACTTCGGGCAAAGCCATTTATCACCAGAAAGACACAATCAATAAGCTTTGTCCAAATTATATCGTTGTTCACAACTGCCACGACCTGGCCTTGGACCATTGTCACTGCCCGGAAGATGGCAGATCTCCTGAATATCGTCAACGATGATTCCCGTCCTCAACCGTTGATGATGTCTGTCGAATCGCTCGGACCGAACCATAAGGGCCATCTCGTCAATGCAGTCACGAATGTCCTCTCCACAGATATCGCCAAGGCAACGTTGGCGCAAATTGTAGATGGCGCGCCAATAGCAACCGTAGAGCTGGATCAATACGGCGGTTCGCACCTTCCTTATCTCCATCCGCTTTATGAACGACACCAAAGTCTTTGTCCAGGTACAATGGACCGACTGCTGGAGCTGAGTGCGCAATTTAGACCCGATAACCTCAAACTTGCCGCCGAGGTAATGTTATTGCTTCCATTTCCAGCAAGTTGACAATGGAGTAACGCAGGATCATTAACTTCCTCAAAGGCCCATGCAAGCATTTATGACAGCGGCCCCGGGATCAAGAGAGTTCAATACAAGGCTAGTCGAGTTGGTCGCCCGAGCAATACACCAGATCGCCGTCAACCTCAGCAAGTCAGAGCCCGGTTTTCATAAGGATGACAACTTCACCACCTGGATACCGTCCAAGATGGACGGTTACGAAGATGAACGGACGGCTGCGAGGGTCATGGAAATATACCAAAGAATAATGCCGCTGAGGACGCTCTTCGTTCACCGTTGGTACACGAACTACGATGGTTACCCCGATGGGGTTCACGATGGTGTTGGGTATTGGGCAGAGGCTCGTATCCTGGGCGGTGTTGTGTTATTTGATCGGCGTGATCCGGCGAAGATCCCTGATGCCAATGTACGAGGTGGTCCTTTTGTCCTCGCGTCCCCCTTTCCCCTCCCGCCTCCTCTTTGAAGTACTCCCAGCCTTTGAAAACAAAGCCGAGCGACTAACATCAAACAGCCCAGCGATATTTATTTTCATTCCGACAGACTTAACGTCACTTACCGCATCTACTGCCTCCTCGATGAGCAAAAGAGCAAGCTTCTCGAATTTCTGCTTCGTCAGAACGCGGACGAACCTGACTGCCCTCTGCCGATCCTCGGCGGTGAGGAGAACCGCAAGCGAGTCGACGCCGAGGAGCCCGTCTTGGCGACGGGGATCTACCGAGATCTGTGGGAGAGGAAAGAAATTTCGCCGGATGAGGATATTAGGCGGGCGAGGAGGCGTATCATGGATGGGATCAACTACAATAGCTGGGAAGATTTCCAAGCTCCAGTTAGGAGAGGTCGGAAGATGGAGGATGAGTGGCTTTCTCGCCATTACGGCGATGATGAACAGGGCGAACAAGGATGATTATATATCGAAACTGGGAGCTTGGTAAATGGTTAATGAGTGCATCAACGATTGATCTTTGCATCTGTGACTACCGAAGTAAACACAACAAATTCTAGGACAATCAGCTTCGGGGAAAGTTTCGTGGTTCTCCAGTTCATTTGCCCCCTCGTCTGCACCTGTGTAATAGCCCATCCAGCGACGTGTAACGATGCATTTAAAAGCAGCCGATATGCCCGCAAAGTGACATGAGCAGATATTAATACTTGTAGATTCAGGAGAGGGTCTTGGTGGAATCGTGGGAGGTCTCGAGTTTCCCGGATTCGTTGCGTTGGAGCCTCCAGGGAAATTTAGAGACCCTAGTAATTGCTAGTAATTGCGGGCGGCCAATCAAATAACTCTATTTCCTGACCACATTCCGTTTTTGTCCATCCGTGGTTCGTGTGTTTTGCCCTTGATCTTGATGCTCCTCGTTGCTTCTGCCTTGAGCTTCGATACCAGGTAAAGAGTGTCAAAGGGACGAAGAATGAAATCTGAAAGGTAAGAAGACGTTAAAAGAGAACTGGATGCCAGGGTCGGTTTAAACTGAATGGAGGGATCTAGAGGCAGTGGACTCTATCTTTGTCTTTGTGTTTTACGATGGATTCCTCTGAAAGTGGTATGCAGACCTCCTTTGTGTTTGGTTTTCCGAAATTTGCCTGTTTCCCGGGGGTATAAATGCAGATGTCTTCTCCAGGTTGCAGGATGAGTATTACTCTCTACCAAACCAAAGCTGGTTGTCCTGCAACACACTTAATTTTACGATTTGGCCTCCTTGACCAACAAAGTTGGATAACGACTGAAAGCCTACGAAGGTGCATCAACCAGGGTTGGTTAGTTGTCTCTATCTACCATCAAGAACTATTGTACAGCATTGCCGTTAACAACCAGGATTGATTGTTCTCATTTTACAGTTAAGGAACAGCTACGATTGCTTTTTACACAATGGCTTTTCCAGATGACCAAGTGCCCATTTCGTCGAAAGACGATGGTATCGAGTCGGGACTAGGTGATGGCGGAGCCGCCATTATTTTCGTTTTCGTCGATGGTATCGATCTCGAGGCGAGTCCAGAAACCAGTAACGCTACAAAGCTTTTCGTTCAGGCCGCTAGCAGCGGTCAATACCAGGATTGGGATGTTGTTGATTGCTTTCCCACCGAGGCTGGTGTGGAAGACCCCGAGGACTGGTCATCTAGGTGGGAGAAGCCGTATGCCTCTCGGCTTTTGGGGAAAGCACGGAGTCTTCGGAGGAACTCTCTTCTTTTATGTCACAATCCCGATGGGGGTGTTGTTGACGGCAGATCTCTTTTACCCGATGATATAAGTTGGATTCGGCTTTGTTTTGTTTTTGACGAGGAGCATGAGCAGGCTGAAGCTTTGGGTGAAGTTCCTGGAGTTATGTTGGTTGCCAGTCGGCAGTGGCCTAGCGGCGTCGTACACCCATTACAAGGCGGTTTGGGCAAAGAGTTCGTCTTTTTGCCTCCATGTGTTCGGGCGGTCCCGGACGGAGGACTTGTTTCCTGCATTGGTTATCTTTCTAGAGCTACGGGCAAGGGGTGTTTCCCATCAGTGGGAGATTTGGACGTTGTTTTTTATGGTCTGAAGCGCGAGTTTTGTTCATCGATGCCTGCCCTTTTTAGGCGAACGCGTAGCGCGGAGTTTCCTTGTTATCATGGTCGTTTGCACGTTGCTGGGGGCTCGTTTCACGTTTCGGCTCTCGTTGTGAGGCTGAAGGATTTAGAGTCGGAGACTTTGCTTCTGTGGCCATTCGAGCAGGCTTTTGAGAGAGGCCTTGATGGCACTTCTTCGAGTTATGGTAGTGGGAAGCCCGAGGTAAAGCTGCTGGCTGGATTGCTATCGCAGCCAGTTTGGCTTTGCAGGGCTGAGGAGGACGGATTGAAGGAAGAGGCATCGAGTTGTGTGGTGATGTAGTGTCAGATTGAACGGGTGTTGCAGTTGGAGACGAGTGGCAAGTTGGGTAGACTACAAATAGATTTTGTTTCTGAGTCTATGTTCTAACCTTGGCTGCGATGGGAGGCTCTTTTCTCCTCCTTAACTTTGTTCATAGAAAAGGGCGCCCCGTGGCCCCAAGGTCACGGTGCTCTTTATGTGTAGTGATAGAGATGCTTCGAGTTTGTATGGGGGTGTTGGGGAGCCCGCGACTTTGGTGTAACCAATGGGTGACGAGAGGAATCTAGCCTCTAGAGAGGTTTTGGCTTGGCTTATGGAGCTACGCGACTATCGGTGACGACGGAGCACGGCCCGATAATTTGAGTGAGTGTTGCTGGCGGGCCCGCTGCTATGGTGTCGGCGGTCCAACCGCTCGTAGTAGCCGCCGTTGTAATTAGTTTAGTTGTGTTGAGTGTTGAATTGAGCCCTATGACAGCTGGTTTTGCGAATGCTGATGGGTATTATGTTCTTTCCTCACTTTACAGGGGTCTCTAGAAGATGTGCTAACTGGTTGTCAAGCCTATACATCGGCGATCTCGATAAGCTCGAGTTGTTGCGGCAGGCTGTTCCTTCAGCTTGGGTGCCTTCTTCTGAGATCTCGACGAATTTATTCAGTGCAGAAAGAAATAGAGTTTGCTCACCGCAGTTGGACATCGAATACATCGATCAAGAATATTCAACCCATTAACCCACCAGTAGACCCTATTTTTAACTCAAGATTAGTATTGGAGTACGGTGCTCTGCTTTCCATGCCCTCCATCTGCCCAAGAGCTGATTTGTAAGACCCCAAGCCTAAGTCACCTCAGCTCACGGGGTCACCACACAGAGCGCCTAAGTTTTTCGTGCCTCAATGTATTAAAAGGCTCTTGCCCTTGACCCTTAAGAAATCAACACCGCGAGGCGCTTCTTCATGCCACTGGCGCTCAAGTCACCAAAACAGTCAATGATTCTCTGCTGAAGCTCTTCTTAAGGAGAGTTCCTCCATCAGCACAATGACGAAGAGCAGGCGAAACTGATCGAAACCCAGTTAAGATGATACGCAGGCAGAAGGGTTAATGGCCTACTTCCGCCAGAAGCTCAAGGCCACCGCTGGGGGGGGATCAACGATTCTATCGGATCCGAAGAAATAATCTGGATAAGAAAGACCTTGTGAGATCCTGCTCATTAGACGAGGGTTTGAAGAAGACCCCTGGTAGATTCTAATTTAGGCTAACAACTGCGGCCGTCTACTTTTTGGCCGCATTCCTATGTTCATTCATCCCGGGTCTATATGTTCCTACCTTCATCTTCATACTCTCTTCATTGTTTCTACTTTGGACTCTTGGTGCTAAGTGAAGAGTCTTGAGGGCATGAAGAATGGAGCTTAAAAGAGAACTGGAAGGAATGTACAATTAGGACTGAATGGATACATCTATAAGGGATGGGGAATACAGTCCGAATGGTAAAAAGGTACTGAAAGAGAACTAGAAGGAATGGGCGGTTAAAGCTGAATGGAGAGGTGATACATCCTATCTTCGTGTTTCCTCCTTTGCTGCGCCCGATTCATTGAGAAGTCTTTTCTTATTACCTCTATCATTGTTCTGCTTTTGCAATAGATTCCTTTGGATGAAGAAAGCAGCACTCCTTTTCGTTTAGTTTTCTAAAAATTCGTTTGTTGGCCTGAAGTATGTAAACAGATGTTTTCTCGCCGTCGTAGGCTGCCTTCTACTTTCCACACCACATCTACATTTAGTGTTCTTAGGATCAATCAACACGATAGCCTTTTCCTTTTTTCCTGTTTCCAGCCAACGAGAGCGGATAGTCTACCTCGCAGAGGTCTCACTTTCGATTGTCCAGATAGGTATGCTCTGCAAGCTGTGTTGCAACTAGAGGCATGACTATCCTGTGGGTATGCCAGTTGACCTCTAACTGACCTCTTAACTTAAAGTTACGATTCTTCCAGTACCTGAATAATCGAACAATTAGACAAATGTTCGACTTAGAATCAAAGACGAGTTTACAATGGGGTTGTGTAAGTTTCTGATTCAGGAGAATAGCTCCATATTTCGTAGAGTCGAAACTAATTTTTATTGGTTAGCTGCTGAAGCTCAGAATAAGATTCTCGCTGCGCTAGATAAGCGTGAGCGGTGGTGTTATGATCGTGCCATGGAGTGTGCTCGGGGCGTTTGGAACCGCCCCAAATCGTTCTGGAGATTTGGTGCAGCTAAATGATAGTTCAACGGAGTTCAACGGAGTTCAAGGGGGAAGGAGAGTTATCAGGTTGGCCAGGGGGATCGGAGGACGGCTCAGTTGTGATGGTTCCGGAGGCACATCAACTATCAACTATAAAAAGGAAGGTTTTTGGCGCGAAGCTGTAGTCTTCTTTGCAAGAAACTCTCACTCTCAAACTGATGTAGAGTTCGTTCTGGCTTCGACTCTCGTCCTTTCTTTCTTTGAATGCCTTCTCAGCCACCGCATAGCTGAGATTTGGAGTTTCAAATTGCTCCCTCTCCCAGCATAACTATTGTGAAGAACCATCGCCCCAGGCATCCCCATCATCCCAGTGAAGACTACCGTATTGGGACCAGCCGATTGGTTTGCGGGAAGTAGAAGGAGCCAGAACTCATTGGTTGTCAGAGACTGATGGGGTTACAGGAAGACCCCTTGCTATACTCCTCTGTGATGCCTTCAAAGTTGAGCATGTAGACTTCATTTTTTCTTCGCGTTTAGCTTGAGTATTTCGGTCATTGTCTTAACTACACACTCGACCTCCAGACCGTTGAGACCAGAGAGGCGGTCCTGTCGCCGTTGATCTCCTGAGGGTTACCGGCGCTGTAGGGACGAATCCTCAGTCGACGCCATGGCCGACGACGCTTTGGACTTCGCTTGCGTAGTAGCAAGACACAGGAGTAGGAATATGGGTGCAAACCTGGAAACTGTAGGCCATCTCTGCTCTTCGAATGAATTCTGCGTATGTGGAAAAGGTTGTGCTTAAGAGATAATGCGTTGATGTAGGCAAGGGAAAGGGGAGACATGCTGCGTTCGAAGAGATGAAGAGAGGGGATGTAAATGGCGGAGGTGGGACTGTTTTTCAGGGATCTCTAACGGATCGAACCTATCAATCGTGCCTGCCTTCTAGGTAGTCTTCTCCCAGTGGGTTGACGATCGTACTTTCCTAAGCCACCTCGACGCTCTAGAAGGCCTGGGCTCGCCAGCGCGGAGGCTGGGCCCTCACCAGCCGTCTCATATACCCGACTCCCAGCCCACCTGAGCCCTCACACCAGAGACATAACCAGTGGTCCCGAAGAGGTGCCGAACCGAAGTACCCCACTTCGGGGTTACGGTTTGGGGATCTGGAAAACCAGTCGGATAGACGATCCTCAAAATCCTCGTCGAGGTTGCCACAGATACTGCAATACCCTATATCAGGATTGTAGCACTTGTCGACCAGCTCCACCTCGTCCTCGGCAAAATCAATGTTCCTCGTTTCTTGGTAGCAGGATATCGAGAAGATGAATAACACTTGCGCAAGTGACCATTTGCCACTGCCCAAAGCCAGAGCGCCCTCGTCCGGCCAGGTAAGCAGGAACCCCAGGATGGGATAAGCGGCTAGGAACGCGATTTCTTGGACAGCAAGACCTACGGCTTCCGGTTTCCTTAGAAAATGCCAACGCTTGCCTAGAATCTTAACGTAAAACCGAAGCCATGGCCTAATGTAGAGACGTAGGAGTTTCCAGACTTCCGAGAGAATGCGAATTGCGATCAAGGGCGAGCCCGTATATATAGCGACTTCCGATTCTGTGTAATGGCTTAGAATTGTGTTAAATCGGCGGCGGACCCCGACTTCGCACAAAGTATCATGGAGATATAAATGTAATGCAAGGAAGAGGAACTGGAGAAAATGAGCGTTTTTGATCAGCGAGCCTTTCTTCCTAGCATTTTCTATGACCGTTAGGAAAGTCAACTCCCGCTGAATAGTTGGGTCGTCGCTATCGACATAGATTGCGAGAACGTGCGGCAGCCGTACGTCGTATGATCGATAGGATAACAACCACAGAGGTATGAGGGCTAGGAAAGTGACCCAGAATGTTGTATGAGCCTTGCACTGCTGGCTACCGAGGCGTGGCTGCCGAGCCTCGGGAACAGACCAATCTATTCCACCCTTGCAAACTAACCCCATATAAGGCGATATGACCCAATTGGAGCAAGGTTGACTTGAGGATTCGATGGTGCCGTATTCTGGAGTATCACCCATGAAGTCCCGCTTGATCATGAAGTCCCGCTCGGTTACCAGTGTCGGGTGCCCAGGAGGAGCCGTGATGGAGGCATTTCCACTCAATCCACACTGCTGGCTCAGTGCTCGCAGTGCCTAGACAGGACAACGCAGCATCAGTCGATGTCCTCAACTCCTTTAACGTCTATTCTCCGCTACTGTAAATGTGACATACCTCATCGTGGCATAGGAGCGTAAATTCCTTGTGCGCCGTCCATTTCGCGTACCGCAGGGAGTCAAACGACACCCAAAACGCTAAGCCTGCCAAGATAAGCGATAGGCAGGCGAGAAGTGTGGCTATTAGCTGACAGCTCTTGAGCTTTCGAGGGTCGACAAGTCGGCAGTTCTTTAAATAGGACGCGGCTCGGTGCAGCTTGTTGAAGATTTCGAGCGCCAGGACACGGGTAATATAAGCTGTTGACCTCACTACCCTGATGATTATAGCTTTCGTAACCTCGTAAGCACTTGCAAGAGAAAGGGTAGTTGGCAAGATATGATTGAGCAAATCACCAAGGACTGGGAAATAAGAAGGGAAGCCCTTCGAAAAGATTCCATGGCTTGAACACTCGGTCACGGACACGCCCAAAGAGAAGTTTCTTACTCTCAAATTGTGAGATTAAGCGGGGAAAGAGGGGTAAAAACACCAGCAGGATCCTCAGCCTGGTCAAGGTGAGGCGGTCTGTGTAACCGTGATTCACCTGCATATCTTGTGTTGGTACGGAAGTAGAATCGGCCAATGAGGAAGGACGAGTGTATGAGATGGCTCAAATAATCCAGTCAGTCAAGTAAAAAAATCTGCCTTCCGGTTAGTCTCTTTTCCAGCTGGGCTAACGGTCATACATGACCTACCTGGCTAGGGCACGGAAATGGTTCGACGTGCAGGTTCAGCACTGGCGGAGCGGTGAGCCACGAGGCGAGTTGGGGGTCTATACATGTCTGACCGAGCACAACCGGTAAAGCGAGAGCTTTGACTTCCTAACGAAGCCTCTTTGCAGTGAAGCAACCGGTGAAGTCAGTGAGAGCCCTGGGGCGGAGACGATGTGAAGGTGCGTTTCATCTCTTTCACTATTATCCGCAAGAGAAGATTTACATGTAGGCTCAAGCGTCCTCACGAGATGAAGTCCAATAATGACGGATATAGTCTTGGTTAGAAAGCGCAACCTAAGATGTCTTACTCGATAATCTCCAGCCCCCCTTGGTTCGGAATGAAATAAAAGTCCACACTCTCCAACAACCAACCTCTATCACCTTTTAATTTCCTTTACGTTCACGTCGTTTTCGTCCCAGATATAGCGGTGATGGGCAGCGGCAGGACGACAAGGGAGGAGAAAACAGGGCGAGACTCGGTGATAAGCTGAGACTTCACCTTCACCGGAAATGTTTTTTCATGGCTCAGATGGGAAGGTGACGAGAAACAGGGAGGCGAAGTAGGCACTTCACTTTGAATCCATCGTCAGACTTGGGCAGTGTTAGGGCGCCCGTAACCGGCCCGAAGAGCCGCCGAGTGTGTTGTTCCAAGCTCCTGGACGATGAAAAATCGACTCGTCAATTTTCCAGGTGCAGCCATAAAATGACCACCCTTTTGTGTTACATTCGGACATTCTGACGTTTTTCCACTTGGCATTGATTATTGACTCAACCAAGATCTTGTAAGAAAAAATTCACCCACTGCTGAGATGACACGGAAGAACGTGGAACTGGAACAATCCTGAGTCGAGTCAGATGAGCAATCGTCTCAGGTAAAAATTGCAGGTCAGGAGCAGCTTTGGCACCCAAATTGTGGCTGAGCATCAGCCAAGGATGCGGACCGTACCCCCGACAACTTGCAGGACCGAAGGGAAATTTTTCTGGATTATATCAAGCTAAGAGAACCATCGCTGTCCCCACTGCTCTGCGACAGGGTGCTTGACCGGGGTGGAACTATACGAATCTGTCCATCTGTCCTGGAAAGAAGCATCGCATATTAGCATCATATGGTATCGTCAACCTGACTTAGTCGGCTTGCGCACCAAACCAGGCAACTTCGCGTGATCCAGACCGCAGGATATCATATCCCCTCAATTCTCCATCCGTCATGGATCTCAACGCCCAACACGACAAAGCGGTAGCTGACATCTCAGCTGCCGTCAGATCTCTTCATGTCCGCAATGAACCCTTCTACATCGTCGACAGCGCGAGCGAGACCGGGGTCGGTTCCCCTAATAACAGTGGCTCCGGCTCTGGCGGCGGCGGCGTCGACGTCAGCAAGCTCAACAATATTCTATCCATAGATCCCGCTGCAAAGATGGTCACCGTGGAGCCCAATGTGACCATGGGTGAACTTTTGCGAGCGACACTCGAACACGAGTTACGGCCCGCCGTTGTGATCGAATTCCCAGAGACGAAGATTGGGAGGGCGTTCTCAGGGAGCATAGCAGAGAGCAGCTCGTTTAAACAGGGCTACTTTTCCGATTCCGTTAGCTCGATCGAGATGGTCCTAGCTGATGGACGAATCGTCAACGCATCGCTATTCGAGAATGGAGATCTACTCAACGGAGCAGCAGGGTCGATGAATACTCTGGGAGTGGTGACAAAATTGGAGATGACACTGGTCCCAACTTGCAAGTTTGTCAAGGCGACGTACAACAATTTT
The DNA here is from genome assembly GCA_002221725.1 of Scedosporium boydii. Lineage (NCBI taxonomy): Eukaryota > Fungi > Ascomycota > Sordariomycetes > Microascales > Microascaceae > Scedosporium > Scedosporium boydii. Next base: position 49,216 of record NJFT01000184.1, read on the forward strand.
AACAGTCCGAGTGAGATGATAACCGGCATACGCCGCTTCACGGAAGACACCGAGTACGAGTTCATCGACGGCATCATCTTCTCGGAGACACATTGCGTCGTCATAACGGGCGAGCCCGTGGACGAAATCCCGCGGTCGTTCGAGCCTCAGAATTTCAGCGGATCGTGGGATCCGTGGTTCTATCTCCAAGTTCAACAAAGGACTGAGAGGTCCATGGCGGGCCTAAGTCCCATCGACTACATCCCCCTCACCGAATATCTCTTCCGGTACGACCGCGGCGGCTTCTGGCTCGGCAACGAGGTCTTCAAGCGTTTCGGAACTAATCCGTCAAATCGATTCACGCGGTGGTTCCTCCATCGCCTCTCAAGCGGGCGCAAGGGGCTCAAAGAGGCGCAGGAGGCGACATCTGCCTCGACTGTCATTATCCAGGACGTATCGCTGCCGTTCGATACGGCAGCGGACTTTATCGGCAAAGCCACCAAGACCTTGGACATTTGGCCCATGTGGGTCTGTCCTGTGCGAGGCACGCCGGCGCCGACGTTCCACCCACATGCAACTGATGCTGTTGGTTTGGCGATTCCAATGCTCAACATCGGCATCTGGGGGAAACCAAAAACCACTTCTAATAAAGAGCAAGGCTCGAAAAGGATTGTGCAGGTCAACAAGGATCTCGAAAATTGGGTGACCGACCTCGGCGGACGGAAGACACTCTGCACTCCTACATACTACACCAGCGAGCAGTTTTGGAAGTTGTACGACAAGGTGTCGTATGAGGCGCTTCGGCGAAAGTACGGCGCCACGGGGTTGCCAACCGCGTACGACAGAATCTCGGCTGGCGAAGCCTCTGGAAAGGGTCGATCTGTAACGTGGCCGTCGAGGTTCACAATATCCAACGATATGAAATTCGGCCAGGCCCAAAGATCTAGCTCCGCTCGCTAGCCGAGAAGGAAAAACGTTTGATGGCATATTTTGTTCAGAATGAGTTTGGAGTTGGAAGGTTTTGGGCATTATAGACAGGCAGGAGGGAGGTTCACAATGAGATTCGCGAAGAGTGACATTTATAGTTGGAGTTATACGAGATGTTTAAATTCTGGAATTAAAGTCTAGTCATTTCCTAACAAAGTTCCTCAATATAATCTACAGAGTACCGCGAAATATAAGTGACTTGAGTACATACATCGTCGTCTACTCACCCTGTTCGATCTGGTCCCCTCCTTCCCTATACCAAGATGGACCCGAGAATCATGAAGGTGCGATTTACATGAATACACACTGGGTACGTACTTTTACCCCTCCAGATTTCACCAATTCAGCCACAAAGCCACAGCGATGAGGGTCAGTCGCAACCCACTTTTTTTTTTTTTTTGTCTTCGATTTTATCCATCCCAAGACACCAAGACACACCTTGATCTCGTCGCGATCCAACGGTCTCCAAGAAGCCAATAGCTCATTTCCTGAGCCTCGACCTCCTATCTGGTCCCGCATTTCGACGTCCTGCCCCCCTCCCCTCCCTTAAACCCTCCGCCTCCGAATCCTCCAGAATAACCCCACCAAATCTACCCCACCATGTCGAAGCGGCCGGGCCAAGACGAAGCCGCGGCGGGCGGCGCCCTCAAGGACCGCGAGCGGCCCGAGCAGATGGACGTCGACGACAACAAGGACATGGGCGAATTTGCCGACGAGTTCGAAGATGAGTTCGAGAGCGAGGACGAGATCATGGAGGCCGGTGTTGACGGGCGACCTGACGCCGAGCGCGAAGCCGAAGAGAAGCAAAGTAAGTAGGGACGAAATTATATATAAAATTCCTTTCTCTGCGCCAATGAGTGCCTTTATGCATTCTCTCCTCTTCTCTCGTTACTAATGGTTTGTTGTCTCCGAATAGACGCCATGAACGTAGACCAAGGCACCTTCATCATCGGCCGCCACAAGCTCGAACCAGGCCAAGTCCTCGCCCCCGACCCAACCGCGTACGAAATGCTCCACTCCCTCAGCACCCCCTGGCCCTGCCTCTCCTTCGACATAGTCCGCGACCACCTCGGCGACAACCGCAAAGTCTACCCGGCGACGATGTACACCGTGGCCGGCACGCAGGCCGAGTCCTCCCGCTCGCGCGAGAACCAGCTCATGGTGATGAAGCTCAGCGGCCTCGGGCGGATGGAGCGCGAGGGCGAGGATTCCGACGACGAAGGAGACGACGACGATGATGAGGATTCGGATCCTATCCTCGAGAGCAAGACTATCCCGCTCAACTCGACGTCAAACCGCATCCGCGCGTGGCAGCCCAATAACGGTGCGACTGCGATGGGCACGATGCCGCAGACGTTAACGGCCGTGATGACGGAATCTTCCGACGTGTACATCCACGACGTAACAGCCCACCTCTCCTCCTTCGACAACCCCGGCCTCGTCATCTCCCCCCTCCAAAACCAACCGCAATACACCGTCCGCTCCCACAAATCCGAAGGCTACGCCCTCGACTGGTCCCCGCAATCCACCTCCGACGCGCGCCTCCTGACGGGCGACAACGACGGCCTCATCTACCTCACCTCCTCGACCAACGGCTCCTGGGCCACCGACACGAAGCCCTTCCGCGGACATAACAGCAGCGTCGAGGAGATCCAGTGGAGTCCCTCCGAGGCGTCGGTGTTCGCCTCTGCGTCGAGCGACGGCACCATTCGCGTCTGGGACGTGCGGAGCAAGAGTCGGAAACCGGCTATTACGGTCCAGGTGAGCGGCACGGACGTAAACGTCATGTCCTGGTCGAGGCAGACGACGCATCTCCTTGCCTCGGGCGCGGACGATGGCGTTTGGGCCGTGTGGGATCTGAGGCAGTGGAAGAGCGGGAGCGGAAAACCGAGTCCGCTGGCGAGCTTCGATTATCACAAGGAGCAGGTCACGAGCGTCGAGTGGCACCCCACGGATGATAGCGTTATTGCCGTCGCGGCGGGCGATAATACCGTTACGTTGTGGGATCTCGCCGTCGAGTTGGATGATGAGGAGAGTAAAGATACGGCGGGCGTGCCGGATATCCCCCCGCAGCTACTGTTTGTGCATTATCATAATGAGGTTAGGGAGTTGCATTGGCATCCTCAGATCGTGGGGAGCCTTGTGGCGACGGGTGAGCAGTTTAGCGTCTTTAGGACGATTAGCGTGTAAAGGGGACGGCGGTTCATGGCTGTGTCTGGAGGACGTATTGGATGGGTAGAATGGGGGAGCCAGGTTTAGATTGCATCGGAGGTATAATGAGCAAGTAAAAAGTTACAGTCTTCTCTCGGTTCATATAGTCATGCTCTGTCAATTTCCCCGTCCCACTGCAGGCAGTCATGTAAAGTTCGGCCCAGATGCCAGACCAGCCCTCGTAAAGAAGAAGGCTGGTGACTCGACGGACTCGACAGACAACAAAAGCTATGTTTCCCCTCAACCGCAACGAATCATCGTGACAAGAACACCCATACATATCCCTGTATATCAGGGCGCAAAAGCTCCAGAGGCTTCAATGTAGTGTAGTATTGAACAAAGTATGATGCAACCTCCACAAAAACGCCTTCGCTCCCATCTTCAACAAGTCCTCCCAATGCACACACAAAAGTTCCCGAGTCTATGTCTGGTCTTCCTCTAATCAAAAAAACTCCCCTCCCTTTTCCACACTCGACCCAGGCTCAGACTCCCTCTCTCGTGTAGTGTTTCCAATGCATGTACAGTCTACCCAATCCCTTCATACTCATACATACATACACACAGAGCTCTAGAAGACGTTCCCATCTTCAGAGCAGCCTCCTCCTCCCCCAAAAACAAAAGCAAAGACGCTTCCCAGCCTTAGCCCAAAAGCCCCATTAGCTCCCGAGCGCAGTCACGAGCGTCCCGCATTTTCCACACAGGAATCTCTGCTTCCCGTTAATCTTCTTCGCCTTAAAATCCCGGTTACCGCACTGCACGCACGCCGTCTCCTCGCCCTCGTCCGTCAAGTACTCCGACGGCGAGTCCGAGTCATCCGGATCGGTGTGGTGCTGGTGGTGTGACGATCGCCGTCGAGAGGAGGCTTCTCCTTCGCTTTTGTACTTGAGCGGGTAAGGGTGGGCGTCTAGGGCTTTGCCGTTGGCACCCTGGGATTGAATCTCGAGAGGCGACTCAATACCAGACGTAGTAGTTGAGCGGCTGGCACGTCGTCTCGCGCTGATGACCAGATCCTCGCTTGAAACCGCATCGCTCACGGGAGAGACGGTACCCTTCTCCTTGGCTCCCGTCCCAGTACCGCCGTTCGTCTGCGTTGCGCTAGCTGTCCGTCTACCTTTGAAGCGCGACGTGATGTTCCATAGGGCATGTGTCCGTCCTCCGCCACTCCCTCCGCTCTCCGGTTTAGGCTCCTCGACCTTTTCGTCAATCGGCTTAAACGTAAAGCCCGGAGCTGGAGGGCCCTGCGGTCCATCTCTTGAGGATGTCCTCTCGGACGTGGGACTCGTTGCGAACGCGCTTCGAGTACTAGGCGAAGCAGTGTAGGGCTGCCGTCTCGCCTCGGATGCCAAATTCGCCAATCCTACGTTGATCGGCGGCGCCTTTGGCGCTCCTCGTGAGGAAGGCCTTGACCGCGAGCTGTTCACAGCAGTTATGCTCGTCCCGCCAGCCGAGCCCGTACGGCTAGGCTCAACGTCCTGTCTCCACGATAATATCCGATCCGATGACGCCCCCGGCCCTGCCCCAGTCACCGCTCCTGCTCCTGCTCCTGCTCCTGCTCCTGAGACAGCGGTTGAAGTAGCAGCGTGATGCGACATGGACGTTCGCCTCGAGTGAGGAATGCTGTTGCCGCTCGTCCGGGTGACAACACTACCGCTCCGAGCCAGAAGGCCACCAGCAAGCTTCTTCGAAAACGTCGACCCTGTCTCCCAATTCTCGTTCCGGCGCTTCTGAAAGGCGCAGTCTTGACGGAAGACCTTGATGACGCCCGTGCGGTCGCTCGTCACGATAATGTTTCCGTCATAGTGGGTGGATCTAGCAATATACGCCGGAGACTCCTCGGGCTTCCGCAAGTGGGCCAGCGCTTCGCTGGTGCTCAGATCCGAGAAGGCGGTTTGGCTCGCGTTGGTCTCTTCTCTACTGAGAAGAGTAACCGGGGGCGGGTTGCAAAGGTCGTAGATCGGATCGCCTGACTGGCCGAGAAGTTTCCTCGTAGCAGTCGGCGCGAAAATGGCCGCCGTCAACATCTCAGTGTGAGCGTCGAACGACTCGTAAGGCCGCTTGTCCTTGCTCTCGGCATCTGCGGTACTCACGGACCAGATGTACGCCCTCTTGTCTTCGCTTCCGCAAATGATGTACTGGCCATTGTCGCTGAAGCTAGCGCGCATCTGCGTAAATTGGTTCTCGTGCCCCTTGAACTTGGCAACAAGGCACTTGTCTTTAAGATTGTAAACGCGTATGCGGGAGTCCGTGGACGTCACTAAGACCTTAACGTCGCCCTCCCCCCCCTCGACAGGGATCGGCATCGCCTGCAGACCCGTAATCTTGCTTCCCTTGGCATTCTTGCCGCGGGAGGACCTCACATGAATCTGTGTGTGGTACTTGAGACCGTCAGTCTCGTAGAAGAGGCAGAGTCCATGAAGCGTCCCAGCAATGCAGGTGGTCCCGTCGGGACTAAAGGCAACGGCCGTGACCACCTCGGGCAATTGAGCCGAGTAGGCGACGGACTTGTCTGGGATGCTCCAAAGCCTCAAGGTAGAGTCGACGCTGCCGGCAACGAAGAAGCGATCGTCGCGGGGGTGGAAGGCCACGCTTGCAACTGGTTCCTTGTGCTGAAAAGCACACAGGCACTCATTTCTGCTCATATGCCACAGACGCACGGTCCTGTCCATAGCGGTTGACAGAAGGAAGCTGTTCTTGCTCCAGCTCAGATCTAAAACCTCTCCCGTGTGGCCCTTGAATTCACGAATGGGCTTGCTCCGAAAGACCGGCGCGCTGAGCTTCTCCGCGCTCGAGTCGTCAATTTCCTCCTCCTCTTCGTGGAGCTTCCGGTCTTCGTGGGTGGCAAGGACGGCAAATACCCGGACGACCTGGTCGCGACCGCCAGCGGCAAGGTACCTACCACAGTTACTGAAGGCCAAGGCCCAGACGGCTCCGCCAGTATCCTGATCCTCCTTTCCGTGACCAGGCAGAGGCACGGATGTATTCGGTTGGCCGTCTTCTTGATCCTTCTCGTCCGATTTTGGCGGTAGCGTGCCAGCTAGCTTCTGGGCAAGAAAGACATGGTTGAATTCGCGCGTCTTCTTGTGGTGTCTCTTGAACTTGATATAGCGAGGAGGTTCTTTATGGTGGGGAATGTAGACGTAACCGCCGCCAGAGGAAGTGAATACTCTCGCATTGGTACCGTCGGTCCTCTTCTCGCTCGTGTCGGAATCATCATCGTCGACGAGGTCATCTTTCTTCTTCCCGCCGCGCATACTGAGAAGGCCAAGAAACGACCCCTTCCTATTAAGAGAATGTGGTTAGCATTGTATCACTTCCAGGATGGGCCACCCAGCTTCCAGCATATGAAATGGAAGGGGATGAAAAGGTAAGATGTACTTCTTCTGGCCGTCGAGGGCGCCGGTCGACTGCTTGAAAGCAGCGTCAGGATCGACTCGACTATCGTTTATGGGACTCTCTGGTGGAACCGAACGGCCGCGAATAGATTTAGCAGAGTCGGCGGTGGTCTTTAGGAGGATATGCTGTTACAATCACCAGTCACCAAGTCAGCAAGCCATCCCCTCGTATTCCAGCCGAAGCGGAGAGATCCAAGTTATGGTTGGCGAACCTGGGAAAGAGGATCTAGAGGAGTCGAGGACGCATTGAAAGGGGCCGTCGAAGATCTCGTAACCGGTCTCGCCTCCTTGACATCCTTACTCGTAGACTTTGTTGACTTAGTTGAGAGGCGCTTCCCGTTCGTGGGGGAGATAATCGGGGCTACGAGAGGAAGAGGGCTTGAATTAGCAAGATGAAACGACAGGATTCTATCCGGGGAAGAGGTACGTAAGAAAGGGGAGGAATATAGCGGCAGATGCAATCCGAGGCTTCAGAAAGGCCCCATGTGGATGGATCGCACCCCACTAGGGCCACGAAAGACAAATTGGAGTAGCAGGAAAGCGGTGAGTAGGGATACTGCGACATACACGGAAGGTCAGTCGTAGTCCGCGATTTTAGACTCTTAGACCGTGAGAGGCTTCGGCCGAGCTTCTTGGTGTTGATGGTAACATTCGTCTCAGAGGTCGGGCTCGAGGGATGGTTGGGCGCGGAGGTAAAGTCGGCGCCAACAGGCACTCGAGAGGCTTTGGAGACGGACATCTCCCATGATTCGGGGCTAGCGGCTCTCGGATCAATGTAGCGAAGATATGTTGGATGCCTGCCTACTCAGGGTTCGGTTTGACGCAAGCGCATCCGGGGTAAGCTGCGGGCAGCTGCAGGCGCAGCGATCCTCGTTCGCGACGTATACGAGACTTGCGTACGCAGGAGGACAAAGTGGATGGATCCAAAGGTGGGCGGGCTGAGCAAGCTGGTCAGCGGCGGTGTGAGGCGGGAGGTGGGACGTAAGGGGCTAGGCCAATTGAGGAGGCTAGCTGGCGACGTAGGTGTAGGAAAGGAATCGAGTTCGTGGACGAGATCAAGGACAGTAGGCTCGGGCAGTGTCTATGTACTGTAAAATGGGATTAAATCTGATGAAAGGAATGATCATATCCAGTGCAAGCAAAGTCGGTGTCGATTGGGATTAGAAATGGCTGTCGAGGACGGAAAAGCTTGGGCCATCGACCAGGGGCAGATAGGGGAAGCTGATGAGTGATGGTTCAATTGTTGCGACAAGATTCGGTGGGTCTAGAACCGTTTCGGGGTGTTAGTGGCGACGAGAGCTGGTGAACGATGGAACTTGAAGGGAATATTGGAGTAATCAGAGGGATCAATTGATGAAGCTTCAAATTGCTTGAGCAGGGATCTCGGATCCATGACCCACACGAGGCGATGGAAATACTAAATGCCAGGAAGGAGCACAGACGAAACTCTTCGCCTCAGCTTCTCCCAAGGAAGTACAGTGTAGCAATGTACCAGAGTACCGTACCGAATAACAGGAGGCCTGGTCAGGAAGGCTCTGTCCAGAAGGTTTAGAAGACCTTGAGCAGAGGAGACCAGCAAACACGGAATCGTCAAATCAATTTGACCCAGATCAATTCTTCCTTCCCCCTTCAACAAAGCACACTTGTACTGTACTTTCCAACTGTAAAAACAACAGTCAAAGTACAATCAAGAATTGTACAAAGGTACTCACTCGCCTTGGCTGACGTGATATTGTGATCTTCCCACAGTCTCGGTGCGCTGAAGGAAAGAGCAAACCCGACTCTCGACGCCGCAATCAGGTGGTGATGGTACGTGTAATAATGAAGGTAATAATCGCTTATTCTAGGCTGCCGCCAAACAACACCTTGACGCCAGGCCAACCTTGAACCTGGAAGGGAAGTTGAACCAGTGTGTCGGATCGGGTGGGACAGAAAGGGAGGTCGAAGTCTTGAGGTCTCGGGTTCTCAACAACCCTTGCTGAAGGGATCAATTGTCTTGGGGTTTGGTTCTATATCGGTATGTATATAGAGTATGAAGTATTCAGAGACGAGGATCATGTGAAGATTATCAGAGCAGGCCACGCTCATGGTGATATTGAAGTCGCCTGCTCTCTGCAATCAAAAAAGGAATTTATTATTTATTTTTCCATTTTGATCCTCTTTTTCCCTCGAAGTTAGAGTACCTCTTCCAGTATCCTCGACAGGGTTCTGGTCCGGATAGCCCGGAAGCAAGCGGCATTCAAAGCCCTGGCTTCAACTTTTGTTGATAGTTGGTTGATACACAAAACAGCAGGCCCCAACTTATTTCACAATCAGCCACTGGGCTAATTTCGATGCGCTTACAATCACGAACGGTGAAATCAAATATTCTCGTGCTATCATGAACTACAAGTCTACTCCGTACATCGACAGGCACCCATGGACTTATGATCTGCCATCCGTGGATCGATGTTGTCAGCCGACTCTCAGCTCCCTTGCACATCAATATCAATCCCTCAGCATGATGTTAAAAGTCAAGAGTGCCTTCTAGTACGAAGGACTCCGCACACTGAAGGTGTGAAGTACGCTCCACCACATGATCAGTACCCGGCGGTAGTAAGCGGCAGCTGCATTGTGGTTGAGGAGGCTATTCCGGATCCGTGACCTCCACAAGCTATCAGTGTGCCTGTCGGAGGCACCATGACGTCGATTATGATTCTTGAATTATGATGGAGATTTTCAGACGAATTTACTTTGTAAACTAAACTGCTACGGAGTACATGGTCCTCAGTACGTTATGGTCATTACCTCGCCACCCATCCAAATACCTGGGTGATGGGTGGGATGCTAGTTTATAAAGAACAAGCATTGCCTTTCCGACGAAATCATCTCCATTGGGGCAGGTTCCCAACCCCTTTTGGGACCCGAATCGTGTGGCGTGTGCGCCGTGTGCGCCGTGGCGAACAACAGAAATAACTGGACGCATGGCGAACCCTCGAGACAGTTCTGGGGCGACTACGGATCCAGCCAGACAAAGAAGAATCTCATGTCTCGCGTTTTCGAGCTAATCTTAAGCTTAGCAGCCCTTTTAAAATATCAGGAGCTATTCCGGCCGGTGCCCCGAGTCAAGGGAGTCAAGGGATCAAAAACAACATTTAGTCTTTATGTTCTTGCACGTGGAGGTAGACTGACTGGAAACCTCCAATAGGTTCTCGTGGATGCCAGTAGATGCGAGCAGAGGTTGGCAATGTTAGTTTATGAAGGTAATAATGAACTACCAATATCCCGAAAACCCAGGTGCGAATTGGATTTTCTTCTTTTTTCCCCTTTTTGCAAAGTCAAAATCATGTTCGGCATCCCAGAAGAGCTCTCAGGCTTCATAACATGGGTTGTTCAATCTAAAAACTCACCAGCAGCATTAGGCTTCGGATGATGGGCATCGTCCTCCTCGACATCGAGATTCCCAACTTGAGTCATCAAATCCTCCTGCGCCGCATATTGTTACAGCCCCTCAGTTAAACCCAAAAAGCTAATTTTGAAATTTTGTCGATGATCTTCACGTTTTTGATATAAAGGAAGAGAGGGAAGAAAAAAGTAAACTATTGATATTTTTCCAAGACAAGAGAAAACGAGAAAACCGACTCCGACTAAGATTAAACTAACGCCCATTTCAAACTTGGCCCGTTCAAGATTGCCCCGCGCCCCACCATTTGATCTGATCAGGATCACTCAACTCTTTGTTTCGAGCAAGCGCGAAAGATCAACACACCCTCGATCCCAAAAACAACTCCCCCCCAAAAAGAAAGAAAGCACTATCCAACTTTACCAACGATGAAGCTCCTACGCACTTCGCGCGCCGGAGACCTCTCCGAGCACGCCCTAACCCTCCAAGCCGAAGAATCCGACGATCTCTGGAACGCCTACAACATCATCCTCCCCAAGGACGTCGTCCGCGCCGAAACCAACCGCAACGTCTCGCACACCACGGCCCTCGGCGCCACCCAAACCCAGCGCGTATCCTGCATCCTCGCCGTCACCGTCGAGTCCACCTTCTGGGACCCCACGGTCCCCGAGCTCCACGTAAAAGGCCGCATCGTGACCGAGACGTCGGTGGCGAGCCTGGGCCAGTACCACACCCTGCGACTACAGGTGGGGAAACCCTTCACGATCGATCGGGTCGACGGGTGGGATACGGTGTCGAAGACGATGCTGAACGAGGCGCTGCGCGTGGATAAAGACGGCGCCGTGGCGGCCGTCGTGATGCAGGAGGGTTTGGCGAACATTTGCCTCGTTACCGAATCGCGGACGATTCTCTTGCAGAGACTAGAGCGCAAGGTCCCCAGCAAGAGGGATAACGCGAAGCAGCTCTCTGAAGGCATGCGCGGGTTTTTTGACCTCGTGCTTACGAATCTACTCCGCGAGATCGATTTCGAGCAGCCGAGACCTCTACTCCTCGCGAGTCCGGGATTCGTGGCGGCGGATTTCAAGAGCTACATAGGTTTGCAGGCCGTCAAGGCCGAGAGGCCCAACAAGATACTCCTTGCGATGATGAACAACGCCACGACGCTACATTCGCCCAGCGGGCATCTGCACAGTCTCAACGACGTGCTCAAGAGCCGCGAAGTCGCCGCCACGATGAAGGACATGCGCTTCACGAGGGAGGCGCAGTACATCAACCAGTTCTACGACATGCTACGGAAAGAGGACAGCCGCGCGTGGTACGGCCCCACGAGCGTCGAAAAGGTCATCAACGAGGGCGCCGTGGGCGTCGGCGGCGTGCTGCTCATCAGCGACTCGCTCTTCCGCAGCCAGGATACGGAGACGCGCAAAAAATACGTGGCGCTTGTGGAGAAGGTTACGGGCGGCGGTGGCGAGGCGCGCATTCTTAGCAGTGCACATGAGTCGGGGCAGAGGTTATCGATGCTGGGGAATATCGCGGCGATTCTTACGTATCCTGTTTATGAGCTTGAGGAGGACGAGGAGGACGAGGCGCGGGCGGTGGAGAATGAGGTTGAGCGGCCGCTGGAGGGCAGCATAATATGATGAGTAAAATGGATGAGATGATACCCGTGCATGATAGATATATATATTTCTTTTTTTTATTCCCCCTTTGTTCTTCCCTTCTCTCGTTGAGTGGGTGGTGATTCAATTGCTACCAGCTCCCTTCGCTGGCTGCCATGGGCGTTGGCTTGACTCGAGCTACCCCGCACTTATTTTTTTGGTTACCCCGCCATGCCGCACCCATGCCACAATTCCGTCGCCATGTGCTGCCATTTGACGATGACATCACAGTCGGAAAAGGGCAAGCTTCATGCCGGAACTGCTCCCAGATTTTAATCGGCCGTGAAGGGAATCTTTTCCTTCTTTCCCCTTGGACTAAGCAGTATTTAATTAAAAGTCTCGGGTATTATCGGCAGCCCTATGATTATCTGTAGGCCTTAGCAGGAAGCAGACAAAAAGACGCGAGAAAGCATGTCGGACTTAGGGGTTAAGACGGCGGCAAGAGGAAGAGGAACAGGGAAAGATCTCCCACCCAGTTCCGGAACCGAAACCGCCATCATCAGCAGATCCATGTCAAAAGGGATTGATTCTTTGGAATTGGCCCCAATCAGTCAAGATGCCTTATCCTCGATGTAATCAATGCTTTGTAATGCCACGCTCACTTCAACCCTGAGAAACCACAAAGGTCGATGCGCGTTAATGTCTCGCCGTCTCCTAAGATGACGTGCCCGCGGGGTCTTAGCCAGATTCGGCCATCGTCTCGGGTTCCGCAAGGAGCAGTAGTAGCATCGGACTATGTTGGGAGGAGCCTCGACTCCGGCAACGGCAATGTCAATGGCAATGGCGACAACCTTTAGCAAGCTTGGATGCCCCCCACCCCATCCCGGACTCGGCGTGCTTTTCGTCCTTTCTTACAAATCGATCTACGACAGCTCGAGTATTAAGCTGGCCCTCTGCCCCCTCGACTCGTGTTTGCATAGACCAGAAGTTTCCTCGATTTTTTTTTCGGATTTTGGTCAAAGCTTGTTTCCCTCTGTATGAACTTTAACATTGAACCCCTGTCAACCTTCCCCAGCGCGAATCAGCACAATGTCCGCCCTCACCCTCCAATCCAAGTTTAAGCTAAACAGCGGCCACGAGATCCCCCGCCTCGGCTACGGCGTGAGTTTGACCCTTCCCCCACTGCCCGCGTGCTAGCTACTCTTTGTCTTCTCATCCAAGCTTGCTAACATTATTTTGCCGTAGCTTTGGGAAACGTAAGGTCTTCGGCACGGCATTCGCCCATATCTGCCCTCAATCTAGTTATCAATGGATATTCCTAACATTGAGCGTCTGTAAATAGTCCCGCCGACAAGGCCCAGGAAGTTACCACCGACGCCCTTAACCACGGCTATCGTCATGTTAGCGAACCCCCCACCCCTTCAAATCCCATGCCCCCTCCTTCCCCCAGTCCCCTTTTTTTCTCGTCCCCTCGAATTACTAACAACTCCCCTCTCCCACACCTCCAGATCGACGATGCCGCCGTCTACAGAAACGAAGCAGGAGCCGGCGCCGCCGTCCGCGCCGTAAGCGCCACAATCCCCCGCTCCGAAATCTTCTTCACCTCCAAAGTCCCCGGCCGCGGCCTCAACTACGCCGACGCCAAGGCCCAAGTCGACCGCACCCTCAAAGAGACCGGCCTCGACTACATCGACCTGATGCTCCTGCACGCACCTTACGGCGGTTCCGAGGGCCGCAAGGGTGCCTGGAAGGCCCTCGTCGAGGCCGTCGAGGAAGGGAAGGTCAAGTCTATCGGCGTGAGCAACTACGGCGTTCATCACCTCGACGAGTTGGAGAAGCACATTGCCGAGTTGGAGGAGGAGAGAGGCGGGAAGGGGAAGGGAGGGGTTTTGAGTGTGGGTCAGTGGGAGATTCATCCTTGGCTTCCGAGGAATGACATTACCGAGTGGGCGAAGAAGAGGAACGTTGCTGTCGAGGCGTATAGTCCGCTCGTGAGGGGCCAGAGGTGGGGTGAGAAGGCCGTTGTGGAGCTGGCGAAGAAGTATGGTAAGACGGAGGCGCAGATCTTGTTGCGGTGGAGCTTGGATAAAGGCTATATCCCGCTTCCTAAGAGCGTTACTCACTCTAGGATCCTGGAGAATGCTGATCTGTACGATTTCCAGCTTACGCCTGAGGAGGTTGCTGGCTTGGAGACGACGGAGTATTCTCCTGTTTGCTGGGATCCTACTATTAGCCCAATCGACGGCTAAGATGAAGATGTCTCGAATCCATTGAGCATTTGCAAAGTTTGTTAGATTAGACTAGACAATAAATTGGTCTAGAAATCAAAAGTTCCAGGAATATGTTACGTATATCCTCGCCTCTCTCTCTCCTGAGAAAGAATTGATGCTTGTCCTCGCTCACGCAAACGGGATGGGAGATCACGCCTCCCGTCTAGGGTTCTAGAGGGTTGATGCAAACAGATTCCACACGAACATAACGCTCCCGAAGAAGAAAAAACGAAAAAAAAAAAAAAAAAAAAAAAAAAATTCACCGAAAGGAAAGACAATTATTGGATTCCACAATACTGGGGCAGCGCCTTCGCAACATCCGCATCAAGGCACTCCTTAGCCACATCAAATTTAAACTGCCTCCCCGCAACGTCAAGACTGTTCTTCGCCAAGATCGTCGCATATATAGCCAAACCCGTCGCAATGACAGTCAACACGGCAACATACAAAGCGACGCACTTCTCAACAACACCGAACCTCCTGCCTAGCAAATTCTTCTGAAGACCCTCCTCCGGCTCATCCATCACGGCAATGAGGCGCTCGATATTGGGCCCCCAGCGGCGGTAACTAGCGAGGTTGAGACCCCGCTGACGCCCACACGTGCCGAGCTCGTAAAAGTCACGCGGCGGGCGCTGCGCGTCTAGGAACTCGCGCGTCCTCCTATCCGAGGGCCGGAACAGGAGGACGAAGCTATCAATAGCCTCCTCGATGATGGCTTTCGGGAGGATGAATTCCTCGGCGGGGTCTCTGGATTCGAGATGGTGCTTGAGGCAGAAGAGGTGTTCGTAGAACATGATCCTCTTGGCTTCGACGTCAATCTGCAGATGCTCCATTAGATTATCGGTCCACCGCACAGTGTACCCGTGGCGATCGCAGATGTTGGCCATGGAAATCCCCGGCGGGATATCCCTCCTCTCGGTAGGAAACGTCGTCTGCGTCTTGAACTCGGCCGCCACGGCATCCTTCAGCGACTTGTCATTCGGCCATAGCAGGTAGCGGCTATGCACGTCCGGCTGTGACGAGTCGATGGCGATTGCGAGAAGCAGCCTACTCGCCAATTCCAGCGATGAGGCAAATTTCTCTGCGGAGTGAACACTCGGCGGCGGCCCCGTGCGGCGCGTTCCGGCATTCTGGGTCCCCGCCCCCATATTCTGCACCACCCCGGCCGCATTGCGCATTTCTTCCTGCAGCTGTCCGACTAGGTCCGATTTGGAGGTATTCGGGTTTTGTCTCAACTTTTCAATGAGTCGCAGCGCGGAGCCGCGGTCGGTCAGGGCGAAGCGTTCCTTGTGCCCGTTCTTCTCGAGGCTGGAGAGTTGCTTGGTCACGTAGATCCTGTATCGCACGCTCCGGGCCGCGTTGAATGGCGAGTCGTGCAGTCGAGGCCATATTTCATTTTGTAATGTTGTCAAGGAGACCAGGTTCACTGGGATGGGCTCCGCACGAGGCATGTGAGGTTGTCGTGGAGGTAGGCAATCGGGATTGGCTGGGTTCTCAGTGTTATGGATGTTACGGGGTCTTTTGACTTGGCCAAAATTCGAGGGAAGGCCTTCCCTCCCGCAGAGAGGGATGCAAGGGTAATTGAATCTTCGCGACCCTGCGGGCAGGAAACATACTAGGACCAGTTCATTGGCTCGGGCCTGCATTTCCAGGGCGAGCGTGACGAACAGGGGTGTTATCCAAAACGCCGGGGCAGGCTGAGGCTGAAGCTGAATATCCCCCCAACTGTTCCTGCGTCGTCATCCTGTCAAGAGACTAAAGCATCTATTGACGCTTCTTACCTATACAATCGTCTCCATATGCAATTCATCGACCCTATCATTAGATCAAGAGCGAGCTGTGAATCAACCGATAATCGATCCGCTCGCCTTGCCTTATACCACCCGACTCCAATATCCCCAGTCCTGGGCGGATCCGAGCGTAAGCTTCTGGTAACAATGCCACAGGGCGCACAGGGAGCTCCGAAGCCAGCGGCACCTTCCGACCAGAGCTCACAAAGCAATGGAAACGATAACGCCGCAATAGGTCGATCCGCGACGAAAAGCAGAATTCCGACCAGATGGCTTAAACTCTCCATCTTCAGCAGATTCAACAGGGATCCCGTCCCGGACCTTACCCCGGAGCCGGACCCGGACTGGATTCAGTGGGAGCGGGCCGCAATCCGTTGCGGCGACTCACGGGAGGCAACGTTCAGAGAACAGGATTTCTGGTGCCTAACCGCCGAGGGAAGCAAGCAATATTACGTGTCGGTCTTGGAGGAGGACCAGGTCTGGTCTTATGCTTCCAATAATGCTAGATGGGCCAGGGCTAAGAGCACAATGAGGATGCTTCTGGCCGACTTGAAGGACTGGGATGTCGAGTACCGAGATACCCAACTCCGAATGGTGGCTAGGAAGCCCCGAGACACGATGTTGCCGACCGTGACGCTCATTCCATGCGTTCTCCTGTCCTGCGACCGGAAGTCCTTGCGGAAAGTCAAAAATGGAATCGCGCGGTTGAGCTGGTCTAGACCCGATGTCCAGGACTACACTCTCATCTTATTATCCGGGCTGGAAGGTGGGGCATCCAAAGTGGTCACTCCGACGGAGATTGGGGGTCTGGATATGGGCGAACCTATACGCATCTCCGGGTTCCAGGACGATCTCCATATTCACATCGAAGGCTTCAGTCGGTTCACTCGCTTGTTTGCCACACCTCTCTCTTTGGCGCTATCCCCGGTAGAATCTCATGGCCTTTTCTGTGTCGCAAGCGTTACGAACGATGAGAAGAACCTCGTATCGCAGTGGATATCTAGAATCGGTGGTCTGTTGTACGTGGAGGACCATGAAGAGGAACAGATCCTCGCCTTGACCGCTGGACACGGCATGTTGAAACATTTCGTCCAGTTACGCAAACCGGGCGAAGAGGTGTCCTCCGATATTACTCCGCGCCGTAACCATATACACACGACGAACTTCCCTCGTGACCCCGGCCGTCTGGGATATACAGACCTCAAACGCACGCACTGGGTGAAGGACGGAGTCTTTCCCACCAGCATTTCCTTCCTAACAACGCTAGAGCCACCGCAAGAAGAAGAGAATTCACGCGATGCACGAAAGTATCTTCCGTACTCCCTCGGCTGGGCGCACAGAGCACACGACTTCGGCCTTCTCGAGCTGCCGCCGCCGCTCTTGACCGCATTCGGAGTTCCGCTCGTCGGTAACAGGCATATCAACAAACTCTGGAGTTCTGCGGGATTCACAGTCGAAATGGATCCTTTTTTCCCTAATAAAGACGAACCCGATATTCCGCGCCAAATACAGGAAGTTGATATCCTGCTGAGACCGGGCCAGACGGTCTCAGCCCGGCTCATACCCGGAGACCATCAACTGCTCATATCCGAGATGGTGTTCGACGTCCAGAAACTCATGCTGCCCCGGCCATTAGGTGAGTTAATCTCTTTGCCCATACTTCGTGCTAGCTTCGCCGGTTACTGAGGCGCCATCTAACGTTTTCTAAGCCCAAGGAGTTTCGGGATCGTGGGTCGTCAAGAACGGCGTCTGGTTTGGCATGATAATCGCCATCTATGACCCGGAACCAGCAGCTCTTATGACGACCAGCATGCAGCTGATGCAAGATATTTACTCGCTACTCGGCGGTGATGGTGTCGCTGGACGGAGTGAACCCCGGGTTATCAGACCTGCACAATGGAAGGACGTTTTGAAGCTGATTTCAAAGAAGCCGCACGAAGTGGTAGAGAGAGCGGCGGGCTATCTCCACGGCTCGGGTATAGTGCCTGCGCCGCAAACGCCAGGAAGAGGATGGCGGTGAACGGAATCTTGTGTTTTTGGAGCGCTGTTTAAATGGTTTAAATGTTGGGTCATTTCGAGGCAAGGGCGACAAACATCAATTTCCATCGATTTCAATTGCTTCGACAAGCACCGCTGCAAAGTGGATTCCTCCAAATATTTGATCATCAACTTTGCACTTTAGAACATCTTGTTTTATTTATTATTTATTTATTTACTTATTTTTCTCTCCTTCCACCCATCTTGCTCTTTTTGTTCTCCTCCTACGTCATTGTTCCTGATCTTCAGTGCCTGTGCATAGCTTTTCAGGCCGCAAATGTCTTGCAGAGTGCTGAAAATAGATTCAGTGGCACCAGGACCCCCTGACAACACACACGTGATTGCGCTCCCTTCTCGTGGCAGGTGGCAGGGACTGTTCTCAGATTTGATGTTGACGCGATCCAATAAATCCACTCAACATAACAACCTTCTTTGTCTGTGCTGGCATCAATGCACATGCTCCGGTTTCATTTTCTCACTACACTCTGCTCCAGTCATGTTATGGCTTGTGCTACATACCTAGCCCCAAATGGATGGATAAATTCTACAATTCCCTGCTCTCTCCTTCCTAACTTCCTCAATCTCTAGATCCGTGCCACCACCCACTCGACCTCAGAAATCAATCACCAACACCAACTTCCAATTCTCCGAGTAAAGAATGAACTCTCGACAGGCCCACCAAGCATACCTCCGATCGAAACGAGCCGATGTTCCTCGCTTATCCAAGGCCGAAGAACAACGCCTAGAACGAGAAGAACAAGAGCGAATTCGGGAGGAGCAGGCACAGATCCAGGCCAGAGCGCGAGCGGCTGCGGCGCGGGATAGAAAGCGAGCGCGAGAAGAGGAAGACCGAAGAGAGAGGAAGCGCAAAGGATTGCCTGCTGTTGCTCCTAGAGCTAGCCAACATACCATTTCGTGGTTTGCGAGGAAGCCGACGGGAATTGCCAATCGGGATCTGGGGGCGCTCGTTGAGGAGGGCGAGGAGCAGGAGCAAACAAATCTCTTGAAGCAATCGGACAAACTGGAACAGAACCGGCTGGATGTAAATTCGGAGGCGCGTCGAGAAGATCACACTGCTGTCCGACCCCCAGGTATATTGGAGCATGTGGATCCAAACAATCAAGATCTGGAGCGGCATCGGCACAATATCAAAGATGACTGCGGCAACCACAATGATATTCAGAGCATCCTTGGACTCTCGACCCAGGACCTTGAACACGACCTAGAAGAATTGTTCTCAACTCAATTTGCGCCAGAAATCTCTGAGGTACACGTTCAACCGGCAGCTGTTGACGAGCCCGCTCAGAAAAGGATATCATCGAAGCCCACTTCATCACATAAACCCTCTCCCATCGCAGAACCAAATGCTGGCATCGGCGCTACTTTCGACCTGGGGTTCCTCTCTACACAGGATCTTGAGATCACCTCCGACGACCTCCTCGAGATCGGTGTGAGTAGCCACCCTCGAGCGGAGGCCAGAAATACGCCTTCCACCCCGAATGTCAACCCGGAGCCATCTTTGATACAACCCGGCGTGTCTATATATACCGAAGCAGCGACCAGAAAGGACTCCATAGCGATGGATATACCACTCCTCAGCACCCAGGATCTTGATCTATTATCCGACGACCTCCCTATACCAGGATCAACCGAAGTCAATTCCCGTGCTGATATACAACATTCCCAAGCACATTTCCCCGCAAAACCGGCCACTCCAGCGCAAGAACCTCCAGAAATCCCACCGACGGCTTCTCCACCTAAACCGCCGCCCTCCTCTTCTCCTCCCGCGGAAGAACCACAACCGTTTTTCACGGCCAGCGGATCCAACGAACTCCTATCCCTCGCCATTTTGAGAAGCCGTCGGGAAGCGGAAATCGAGAAATACGCCTGGCGACCAACAAAGCCAAAGCGCCGCGAACCGCAGCAGCCCAAGAAACCCGCACCGGGGAAGGAGAACAGGGCACCCGACCTAGGCGGAGAGAATGACACGTCGAGGCCGGGGAAAGAGAATATAGACCCCACACCTGCGGTGGCGCCGAGGAAACGGGCGCAGATGGCTCGGGTTAAGAGCGATCTGTATGATCACGATTTTTGGAATGGATTGGATGATGATGATTGGGATATCCTGGACACGCCGGCGAAGACTTGATGCCGGCCTGGAATCTTTTCTCGTAAATATTTTTAACTTGTATACTACAACATGATATAGAGGGGTGTTTGGATCCCCACGCAACGAATTATGAATTTACAACAGAAATATGGTATCGACACGGTCTCAGGATGATCTCACTTCCTTCTTGGACGCTACCAGCCTCGGACGGCAGAACCCGATCCGAGCTGAAGCTCGACTTCCGACCTCGACACTCATCCGAGACTTGTCAACGAAGCTCCAGTTGAAGCCGTGGCAGCCTTGGTTGCGATGGCAACTCAACTTGGAGCTTCTAGACACGTTCATCGGGAATAATGGACAATATAGCGATAGGATATGAAAACCTAACGCATAAATAAACCTACCAACACCACACATCCCGAGACCTCTCTCTCTAGCAAACATCCCCTTCAATCACTTAAACAACATCACCGACAACAAACCAAGAATGAACACAAAACGAGCCCACAGAGCTTACCTAAAGGCAAAACGACCATCCAGGATCTCCTACGAAGAACAACGACGAATCGAGCGGGAAGAACAAGAGCGGAACCGGGAAGAGTTGGCCAAAACACAGGCGCAGGCAAGGGCCGCCGCTGCAAGAGACAGGAAGCGCAAGCGGGAGGAAGAAGAGAGGCGAGAACGGAAAAGGATGGGATTGCCCGTTACGGAAGCGGGGGCTAGCCAGAACATCATCACACGTTTCTTTACAAAGGGGTCGCCGCCTGAAGTCAATGCCAATGGCGCGGAGACGGATCGTGAAGGTATCGAAGGAGACTGTTCCACCATAGGCGTCGGTGTGAAGAATACCAAGTTCAGTCTGACGAGACAACACCGGAATCATCGAAGCAGGATCTTCTGGATGAACTTAACGGGTTCATATTAAGCTCCCTACAACTATCACACGAGGTAGCCACCGCAGAACAAGCGTCAGAGACCGCGCAAAGCAAGTCGATTCAGCCTACCAACGACCCGTCGAACCGACAACAAACAAACGCCCATACCGGTTCACATTGCAGGTCCCAGAAACAGGGGAGACCTAGGGCGTCACCTGCCAATCACAAGGCGACTGATTCAAACGAAAGTGATCCGAAGGCAGACCACGCTGTGGCTGGGGAAGAATACGACGAGCAGTGGTGGGACAGCCTTGATGAGAAGGACTGGATATCCCTACTCGATATACCGGCTCGCGGATGAGAATAATCGATGCGGGTGTTGGCTCACGGTAGAAACGATACAGGATACTAGATTCATGAATTAATGACGAGGAATGATGCGCCAACGGAAGAAATACCCCCCAAGACGGAGCATGTAAAAGCCAATGCGTAAAAACTTGAAGAGGTATCTATGAGAAGACCTTCCTACTCCTTAGTACCTATCCATGCGGAAAGTTCCCTTCCAAAACCGGGTTCTCCCAACTCGCTGTCTAATGCAATTATAAACAATACAAACAAAAATAGCCTCCGTCCTTGACGCCACTGTATTCCGGTCCACGCCCTTGACCCCATGCATTCATAATATCGAAAAAAAGAAAGAAAAAGAAAAAGAAATGAGTACCATGCAAACAGGCCGGATGTAAAGCAGAAAGGAGCTAAAACAGTCGGCATCGCCAAGGGTTCTAGAGAAAGATGCCAACCCACGCTCCTTTGTTGGTGACATCCGATTTGCAGCCGTCGACAGCACAAAACACCTTGGACTGGGGCGTGAGTCTCGACGATCCGTCTGATGCTCGGAATCTGGATTGGTTCTTCGTCGTAGGACGTCGACTGTCGAAGCAGCTTTGGCAATAAACCTGTACAAGTAAAATTCAGGTTAGGAAAGGTTTGCTCAATGGCTCCGCTCAAACGAAGAAGGAGCAGCTCTGAAGGGAAAGGGAAAGAGGGGAAAACAGTGTAGAAACTCACATGTCCACAAGCCTTGACGGCCCAGAAATGATGCTCGCCCTTTTCTCTCTTCGTGCGCTTCTTGCCCGTCGAGCCGTCCTCTTTTCCTCCTGACGGGTCATATTCAAGCTCTCCACTACACGCTGGACATATGACGACCACATCCTCGCCCGTATCCCTCGTGAAGCCTTCGCGAGCTGCAGGGACAGTCATCTTGGGAGGCGGGGGAGGAGGGGGAGGTGCAGGTGGTGTAGTAAACGCCGCTCGTTGGTAGTTCAAGTGCAAACCACCAATGGCTGGTTCGAATGGGGCTTCGTTCATGAAGTATCGGAAGGGCGGCGCGTTACGGATTCTACCCGACCGACCTGGTCCGTCGTGAAGCAATGCGAATGCGTTGATGTAGTCGAGGGCGGCGTTCGGGAGGAAGTTGGCACCTAGAGGTCTTCTATGATCCACAGTCGGTGGCCGACGTCTCGTCGGGGCCAGATTGGGTAACGCCAAGTGGTCCAGGTTTCCGTTTGTTCCAAGGGTAGGTGCAGGATCCACGGGCAGTGGTAAGCGGTTGTTAAGATCAGGTGATTGTTCCCTGGTAAGGTCGATGACAAGGCTTCCTCCAGGTCCGTTATTGTTATTTACGGTGTTTCCCCCCGTCATAGTAATACTATCGGTGCGGTTCAGGGTAGGTGGGCTTCGTCGTTGCGAGTTTGTTCGGCGGCTCCTAAGGCTTCCGGTAGATGGTTCTCGACGAGGTGGGCGGTTCGAGGGAGGGCTGTCGGGGAGATCCGTAAGGTCGATCACGGCTGGTTGTCGAGGATCTCTAGGCCTCGCACCGAGCCAGGCAACCTCGACCTCGACCAGCTCGTCGGCATGTACAGTCGCCATGGTGGCGGTAGTCGAGCGGATTGCTGCGCGAGAGGGGAAGAGGGGTTCGCAGATGCGATCAGCACTGTGGGTGTATTCGTGCGGCCCAACTCGTTGCGCTCGTGTTTCTGCCGTGGCCGAGTTTCGCGGTTCGAGAAGAGGTTGTTCCAAGTAACTGGTAGGGGGAACTAGACGACCAGGCTGGATCGGCTACAAAATGAGGTGGAGAAGTGCGGCGGTCGTCGAGAAAGGGGCAGGCTCGTCGCGTGGAAGCCTGATGTGGTGAGGGGGTCAGGTTTCATTCACTCGAGGCGACACCGCTCCAATTCCAGGAGAGATTATGGCGTTGAGGGTCGAGAATTGGGAATGGCGAGAGGAGACTTTAAAGGTTTGATCAATCTTATGTCGTTTGGTCCTTCCCTCGACACCAACTTCAAGGAATGTTCCTGCTGTGTTTTGGTGGCAACGGACGAAAGATTATGTAAGCATTCAGAAGTCGAGTTTGGGATGACCCAAAGTCCTGGCACTGTACCAGTACATGGGAAGTGCACCAACTTTGTCCTTATTCGAGTAAACCCATGTACTTGGAGGAAACACTGCTAACAATGAGTTTGCAGACTGTACTCAAGAAGATTCGGCCTTACCGAACCTAATCCGAGTCTCCGGGGTTAACTTCAAATTCAACTCCGGGTTGTGTGTGAGTGATGAAGTCACTTGAAATTTCTTTGGTGTTTCTTGGGTAACCTTGCTAGGTCTGGTTGTTGCTCCAGGTCCAACTCACGGGTCGAAAGAGGCCGAAGTCACGAGAAGTCAATGGCGATGTTGTTCCCCGTTTCCAGTTCTGTCACCATGGGGATAGGGAATTCTTACTCCATCCTGGCATGTCGGGACACAATGATCGACTCCTCTCAAATAACTTAGGGAACCTGGCTTGTAAACTACAGACCGATTGGCAGGGAAATAAAACAGTACCGAGAGATTGGGAAAAACACACAATTCCCACCATCATCGAGGAAGCGAACGCTTCATTGACGTGTTTCACTTTTTGAGTCCTTGCAGAGGAACTAATTTACACCCATTGTTTGCCCATACCCCTTTTAAATCGGCTCAGAACAGCAAAGAAGAACAGCATTCCAAGTATTTAACATATACGCCTCCTCCTCCCCAAGCTATACTCACTCCTTCGCCGCAAGAACAGTAACAACCCCATCCGCGTTAACAACCACCAACTTCTTCCCCTCACCCCCCCACCGAATCCCCGAGCTCGCAACAGAGCTCCTCAACGGCTCCGACCACGCCTTCGAGCTCTTCGTATACTGCTGCACCGTCACGCCGCTAGCGCCCGCCGTCGCCAGGAACTGTCCCGTGTAATCCCAGCTGAGCGACTGCACGGAGCCGCCGATCTCGAGCACCTTGGCCCTCGCGGCGTCGCCTTCCTTGCGCAGGTCGAAGACGGTGACAGTGGTCTGGCCCTTTGCCGTGGCGGCGAACCAGAAGCCGTTCTCGGAGAAGACGAGGGCTTGCACGGGGGCGCCGAGGGAGAAGACGGCGGCTTGTTCGAGGGTTTTGGTCATGAAGAGTTTGATGTCGCCGGACGTGGTGCCGGCCGCGAAGAGGTGGCCGTCGGGGTGGAATGCACACGTCGTGAGGGCTGTCTTTGTGTCAGTAAAATAGTCATCACTAGGGAGGGGAAGAGCCTCCAAGATGTAGGCGGTACACACCGGAATCCGTGTAGCAGCGTCCAACAGGCGTCAAGGACTGGATATCATAAAAAACGATAAGCTTATCCGCGCCGACGGACGCTACGAACTCTCCAGAAGGATGGAGCGCAAGCCCCGTAGCGGGACCAGCATGCTCTGTGAGAGAAGCAACCTCCCGGCCGCTGTCGTACACCTTGACGGATCCCTTGGCCGTGGAGACAATAAGCTTCGTTGCCGTCCAGATCTCGTCCGTGACGGGTTCGTTGACGGCCAGCTGCCGCTCCACCTTGCCCTCGTCGACGGAGTAGATGGCGGTGTCGCCCTGGGCCGAAGAAATCGCCGCGTAGCTTCCCTCCTCTTGTATCGTGAGGGCGGAAACTTGGGAGAAGGGGAGGGATGTCGAGGATTCGGTCGTGAATTCAGCTACTTCCTCGGCGGTCACCCATCCGTCGGGGATCGGTCGCTTC
This sequence comes from Scedosporium boydii, assembly GCA_002221725.1. Lineage (NCBI taxonomy): Eukaryota > Fungi > Ascomycota > Sordariomycetes > Microascales > Microascaceae > Scedosporium > Scedosporium boydii. Next base: position 73,922 of record NJFT01000184.1, read on the forward strand.
TTTCGACTCTTTGATAGTCTAGAGAGAAAAGAAAAAGAAACCATAGTTAGCATGAGAAACAAATAATAAAGACAAAAGGGAGAGTTTGTTCACTCCCGGGGAACCATACTTTTGTTGGATCTCATCCACCTTAGCACCAAGCTCCTCCGACAGACCCTGCACAGAATCTATCGCCATAACATCACCATTAGCACCTGCGCCCGCAGAAACGGTGACCTTGGAAAGCGCATCGCGCGCCTCGTCCCGCTCCTTGGTAAGCCTAGCGATCACGCGCTTCGCCGCATCGTTCTGATACAGCGCCGTCGAGAGCTCCTCCCGCGTGCGCGCCAGCTCCTCCATCAGCGTGCGGGTGCCTAGCGCCACGGAATCCCATTCGTTCTGGAAGGTGGCGAGGAGGGCGGGGATGGAGGTCAACGTCGGGGGTCTGGGGCGGACGACGCGGGAGGTCTTGAGGGGGATGAGATCTTCGGCGGTGATGGCTTCGTTTGTCTCGGGTTCCGTGCCGTGTTGGTCGATGTATTGTTCGATGAGACGCTTCTCGTAGACGGCGCCTGGACGGGATGGTGTGAGGTTCAGATGTACTAGATGTACTGGCAGTCGAATCAATGGGTACTTCAGATAGCGACTTACCAGACTTCTTGGAGAAGACGGGCTCCTGGGGAGCTTCCCCAGAGACTAGTGGAGCTGTCAGTAATGCAGCCAATGCAACCAGCGAGAGCAGAGGGGGAGGAGAATCGAGGGTTGGAGAATTCAGTCTTACTTGCGCAGAACATTGTTCACTCCTTGTTCAGGTTTCCAATTCTGCAATACGGGTTAAAGGTCGATAGATTGGAAGCTGGGTTCGTGGGCAAGAGCTGGTAATAATGGAAAATTGATGACGCGACAAGGCTACCAATTCTCTTCAAACACAAATTCGCATTTCGACGTGGCTGTCGAGAAAGCTTGGATCGCAAAAAATCAGGATTGGCATTGGCAGCTGGCAAAATACATGTCAGATGGCAAACACCTGATTCCATATTACAGCTGTAAACGGGTCTCAGTCCATAGAAGTGGGTCTGGCAGCTGCAACTTCCTTATCTGCGATCGCCAAAGCCATTGCTTCATTTATCCCCAAATCGCGTCACTGGCCTGGTAGAACCTCAGATAGGCCCTCCACACCCAATCTTTAGCCAGCCCTTTTCAACTAAGTGCGAGAAGAGACCTTTTTCCTCTTTTGAGCAAATTCCAAACCCAGATTCAATAAAACTGCACATTGCTTTGTTTTATTTTTGTTTTTTTTTTTTTTCCCCTCGTCTCCGGTCACCGAAAGCAGCAGGCTTACCCGGGAGGCCACCATATATATCTATAACATTCCTTTTCCTTTCTTTATCTTTGCGAGCCCACCCCCGGTCACCTCGGCCATCCACTCACGTTCCCTCTCCCTTCCTTATCAGTCCGAAAGCACCAGGATGGCCACCGTTGCGCCCGCACGACTACCCGCTATCTCCTCCCTTTCCGACCTCTCCCTCGCCCAGCAGACCGAGATTCTTGACCTGCTCTTCGAGCCCAGTCCCTCCATCCACGAACTTCTCCTCCCTCTCTTCCGGAAAAAGGGAGAATTCGCCTCCTACGATGATTTCATAGCCGAAGCGCACGCCGTCTTTTCGGCCCTCCGCTCTGATTCTTCGCCCACTTCTTCCGACGAGTACCCTGATGCCCGGGCCAAACTCCACTCTATTTTGGGATCTCACCCGAGGCTTGGGGCTAAAAAGGTTGAGAGTGCCCAGTCCGCTGCTGAGCAGGCTCAGTTGCAATCTGGGGATGGCTCTGAACTGGCGGCTCTCAACTCCGAGTATGAAAAGACGTTTCCTGGACTGAGATATGTCGTGTTCGTCAACGGACGGCCGAGGCCCGTCATTATGGAGAATATGAGGGAGCGCATTGCCAGGGGAGACATCTCTCTTGAAGAACAAGAGGGCATCCAGGTAGGCAGGAGACGTGCATCATCATCAGTGTTCTCCCTCACCAAGATCCGCAGACTTACACCGTTCCGCAGGCAATGTGCGACATCGCACGAGACCGAGCCGCCAAACTCCAGCGTGTCTAAGAGAGTCCACGACGGAAATGGCTTTTGGCATCAATAGCTTGAGCACGTGCTCATACGACTTCGGTCTTCTCAAGTCCAAGAAAAGACTCGGTTGAACAAAAAAAGGACGGCGACATCTTTCAATTCAGCTCTCGCTCACTAACGTATGCAAAACAAAACATTGCTGTTGAAGGGTATCCTGGATTTGTTTGCACAGTCCCTCCTTTCCCCGAATCACAGCTATACCTGCTCCTTGCTTGAAGGTTTCCCCCAAGTTCGTTCCGGTTCGTTCTCTGATCATCTCAAGGAAACAAGGACAAAAAGGTCGGAGCAAATCTTGAAATAAAGATTCGTGCCCTCCCCTTCTCGTTCATATCCATAGTTTCGATCCACACAGACACAGCCAGGAAAAACAAAAAAAGAACATATTACCAAAAAAGACACAATTGCCGCCCCCATATGATTCCCCTGTTCCTAGACAAATCCCTGGCCATTCCATATTTCAAGTCAAGTCTGCTTCCCCCAATTTCCCAACCCAAGGTGAAGTAAAAACCGAAAAAAGAAGAAAAGAAGCAGGCTCCGACGCCAAGCAGCATGATAACCTCCCAGTTCGCTTGCAAAAAAAGAAAAGAACCGCCCAAAAAGAATAACGATGCATGCATGTTCACATAGGCCGAAAGAAACAAAACAGTCAAACAACTCCCATGCTCTGCCGCCAATGAATGATAAATACCGCCAAAACAACATCGCCGAGCAATGCGTTTCTTCCCCCTCCGAGAGGAGGGGCTTAATCGTCACACCGACCTTACGGCCCACGATATACCATCGAGCTCGTCGAGATATTCCTCAAACGAATGCCCGTCCTCGCTCTCCGTCGCGCTCCCCGATCCGGGCCCGAAAATGGCACCGAAATCGGAATACACGTCCTCCGGGTCATCACACGAGTCGTAGAGACTGTCATGGTCTGCGGACGGAAACGCCTCGCAGCCATCGTCGTCCTCGTCATAGAGACTCCGCCTCTCGTCGCGGGAAATAGTACTAGTCGGCTCCTCTTCTTCTGGAGAATCGTCGACGACTTCCCGAGCGAGCGGCGATGTCGGAGGCGACATTGATCCGTGATGACCACGGCTACTACTGGTATCCAGCGGAGGAGGCACGGGGAGACCCTGCAACTTCTGCTGGAGCTGGGGTGACCGCACCATGACCCTAGCACTTGGCATAGCGAGGGGTTGGACACTACCAGCACGATTACAAGGAGGGGGAGAACGAGGTGATGACGATGACGACAAAGAACAGGCATTCGGTCGCTCGGCAAAGGTGCGCGTTAATACGCTGCTGAGCTCGGTCCAGCTACAGTCCTTGAGCCGCGCCCTTGTCAGGTTGAGGGTAGCAAAGCGTCGAAACGATCTCGCCGAGTGGTTCGCAAGTAGACCTCGCCGTACCATCTCGGCGTGGGTGGCCATCTTCAAAAACCTCTTATCGCCGTTGGCAAGGCCCTCGCGGTTTAGGATATGAGTGGCCGGTAAAGAGAAGGGCTGGGAGAGTCGACTCGTGATAAGTTGAAGCCTCAATCGCCGCTTCTTGCAGCTGAGAGAGGCCGTGTTGGGTCCGTCGACATCGGCCGCTGATCTCGCACGCTTCAAATTCGGTCGTGGAGGAGTAGAATTGTCATATCGGAAGTTGAATTGAGGTATGGCTTTAGGATCGGAGGTGACGAATGTGAAGCGGCGTTTCGTGTCGGAGGATTGCACCTTGGCTCCATGCGGGACTTTTTTGAAAAAAGTAGGAGTCGGCTGAGCGGTTTTGGAGGACGGTGGCGGTGACGGCGTCGACGGCGTTGGAGAGCATACGCCCTTCCGAAGAGGCATCGAAGGTTTTACCGTGGTAACAGCGGTCGATTCCTCGATCCCGACGTAGAAAGCGACAACACTCGGTTGCGAAACGGCGGCCCGGAGACTAACAATCTCACCGCCGGGACCGACACGGAGCGAAGCGGTATTGTGACTCCTCGGCGTCGACCACGAAGGGTCTACTACCAGCTGGGCCGGACCGGGACGGAACGAATCGGTCGAGGTAGGTCCATGATGGTCGAGGTCGAGGAAGCGCGAGTGCATGTGGTGTAAAGGGTGTAGCGGCTCTGTCGGGAGCGGGCTAAGAGGACTTAGTTCAACGCCCATAATTTCGACGGGCATCTGAACTATGTTCCTCTTTTTATTGTTGGAGGAGTGGGGAACGGTTATAAGGCGGAGGGGGGAAAAGAGAGTTAAGAGAAGGGATATCGTTGTCGATGATGATGGGCAGCGGCGCCCCCCGCATGCCTTATTGGGGAATGGTCGACATCCACGGTTTCGAGGCGGACTAAGGCTTTAGCCTACTTTGTTGGGTTCGTCCTTGATTAAACCTAGGTGGTCTCGACGTTCTTGTTTGATTTTTGTCTTCGCTCGCAAGGGTCCGAATAATTATTATTTTATTTCGGGGATGATGCTAGTTCGAATTATTTTCGTTTGACCGACATCATCTGGTGAAGGGGGGGGAGGAGAGTTGAGTCTATTGTTCGAAGGCGAAGGAGATCGGTGTGTTAAAAGGGGGCAAGAGTTGGTCGTGTGGTCGTGTGCCCAAAGTACGAAATTCGAAGGGGGTTTAGTCTGGACAACTGCAACTCTCACCTTTCTGGGCTGACTGGGGAAGGGGGGGGGTGTGTTCGTGTGCGGAATGAGAAGAAAGTGAAGAAAAAAGTGTTGTCTTGGCTTGGGAGTGAACCAGTCGGAGCTGGGAAGAGGGTGGGGAAATGACGAACCGGGGGGTGTGTGTGCAATTGTTGGTTCAAAGACGGAGGAGAGAGGGGACTGGACCCAAGTCGCTGGGAAAAGAGCCAAGCGAACAGCGAAGGGGAATGGAAATGCGATGGCTCTGATGGGCTGAGCGCAAAGTGAGCGGATGGAGTGGGTGTCGCTGTTCGCTGGAGCGCTGGGGCGGTATGGGTCTTGGTCTTAGCGGTATTGGCGGTACGAAGGGAAGTGGAGAATGGGAATCGAACCAAGACAGGACAAGACCCAGACAGCTGCGGACGGGAAGGGAAGGGAAGGGAAGGGAAAGCCAGGCAAGCAAGTGAACTGTGGAGCACACCGGATGGGGCACTGAACAGTGAAGAGACTGATCGATCCCAAGGTTCTCTCTCCTCCGCTGAGCAAAAACAAGAAACGCTTATTCGAGGGGAACCTCGTCGATCGCTTTCTTGAGACGGGCTCTTGCGGTGTCTTGGGATCGGATAAGGCCCGGCGTCGTGAAGACCGCCACCCCGAGTCTCGATTATAGAAATGCGAAATTGTAATCGGCTTCGCTCGGTTCACCCGATTTGTTGCAAAGAAAGTTCTATTCTTATAAGATGCCCGAACGAGTGATTTATTAGGCGAGTGACGATCGTCGCTGCACGCAGGTTCAAAAGTTCGGCCAAGCTGAGAGAGACTGGGTGAGCTTCCCGACGAGGTCGAGAATCTAGAGCTGATAGGAAATCAGACAGTGACACTGAATGGAAAGCCGTTGTTTTCCAGAAAAAGCAAAAGAAGATGAAACCGAAAAGAGAATTAAGGTATTTTCCGAAGGGACCTCGGTATTCAAAGAAAGCATGGGCTGTTTTTCTTCGTTTGTCTTCTCATTAGGCTACCCTCGTATACTGCGTTTTGTTGCTGTTTGCGTAGCTTCGAACATATAGAGCCAGGTCTAGAAGCGGTCGCCCATCATGGCGAAGGTGTGTTGTAAGTGGGACATATTAATGAATGAATGAGAGGAAGAGGGACAATGGGAATCTGACCTGCCTTTGCCAAGCGAAGAGACCGAAGGATGTGACACGAGACCTTTGTCGAAAGTGGCAAGGTTTCCGGCTTGTAGCCTCTGTGACCTTTTTGGTCTCTTTGCTGCGTCTTTTCTATAGGACGGGTACTACGAGGTACATGTCGAGTTCTCTTCTCCGCTTTCTTTTCTTGCCAGTTACTTGCAGGCAGAGAGAGGTAGTATGGAGAGGTACGAGGTATACTTCTTACAACAAGAACCCAGCTCCAAGGTTGAATGTAAACTGCATCCTGCATACCTATGCTGTATTGCCAGGGTCATAGGTAGGTGGTAATTACACCTTAGTTTACCTCGTACAAGGGCCACGAGTGGGAATTGGATTGGAAAAGGATGGGGAAGGAAAGGACAAGGTCTGTACATTCGTCTTCTCCTCATCTCTCTCCGCCCATCTGCTGCGCTCCGTATGGGGTAATAAAGCAAGAGGAAGCCAGCCAGCGGAGGAGGAGGGAGGGATTGGGATGGCGGGGGCGCCGAAAGGAGGGAGATGAATGGGAAAGGGAGGTGTGCCACTACTTTGGATATGGGCGGCTGCCGATGGGGGTCACCGAGCATTCGATCTTGAGCAAGACTAGTGAGGTTTTCCCTTTCCCGGGTTCTTCATTTTACCAAGGATTTAAATCAACTATACTTCGTACTTTCAGACTTGGTAAGTTGGGGGGCAGAGATGTGGAAAATCAGACTGTTTCCATACTCCCCCTTGTCGGTTTGTCACCGTCAAAACGGTCGACGGTAGTGTAGACTCCTGGTGTAACTTTTGTAGCTTTCACTTTTCCGCTTTTCACTTCTCTCCCCGTCCTTTTTATGGAGTAGACGAAAGTGGAAAGGGAAGCCAAATTGGGGAGAGTGGCTCTACGAAGTACACTACGCAGACCGAGAGTGGTGAGAGAGTAAAGCGAAAGGGAATAGGGAAGGGGGGGTGTAAATGGGTTCATGTTCCAGCAAAGAGAAGAAAAAGAAGAGAAGAGAAAACGGAATTAAAAGGTGAGTGATCACATCACCCCCAGTCTCCAGACATTCGGAGCGTCTTGGGTCCCTGGATTCTTTCAAGTCTGGTATGGCATTTCATACTGTAACCAGGCAGAGGGGAAGAGAGGACCATCCTACGAAGTACGAAGGAGCCGGGCAATTATGAGTGTTACGAAGTAAATTACTAGTTTCTGGCTGGCTGGCTGAACCACTGCACGACCAGGACACTCACTCTCCCCTGAGTTTTCTGGGTTTGAGAAAGATGGGGGGAAAGGAGGGGGAAACGCGGCAGACCTTCCCAAGGACGCGGTATCGGGGATTGGCATTTGGCATTTTTTGGGGG